>JAHZNB010000383.1:0-26993 GCA_027744295.1 Callyntrura guangdongensis | reverse complement strand
ATGTTGGTAAACAGATATATGTTTAGTTTCAGATGAAAAATAGAACATCAATATTGTACTTCCCACGTTGTGTTTTCTATCAACTAACTCAAAACTAATCGTCAAGAACAGCGTTTTTATATAACCTTTCCTACACCGTAAAGATTCAGAGCGGTGATGATGACGCCGATGACTGATGGTTGGCTAGTTGATTAAGATTATTACGGAATATATGCCGAGTCCATATAAAAATGTGCCTATAGCATTTTTTACTAGAATGTGTTACCGTTACACATACATGTTCAATGAATGCATTTTGTGGTAACGGTGATGGTGACTAGTGACTATATAAACACATGAACGTGTGCGTAAAAATTGCGGCAAATTGTAAAAAAAAGTTTTGTTTTTGTATACGTAGTATTTTTTATGAAGCTCACAAGCGCAGATGAAATTAAAGCAAAATGAGCACGTGCATTACGAATCGCGAACTATATTGGGTTCATTGCAATTCATCCCAAAAATGAACTTGTTGAATGTACGTAATACACATGTATTCATAAAACTTACAAATCCTATTGCACCATTTTTTGCATAGCACGATCAAAAGAATAAATGCTGCGTAAACAGTAATAATAAGTCCGTTCCTGAACAGTCGAACTGTATTATGCACCTGTTTATGAAATGTTGCAATGTGCAATGGAAAAAAACTAGGAAAAAATCGATTATGTACGGGTGCTTTCACTGTATTTTTTGCCAGACGTAATCCTTCGTTGGATGATAGGACATGCTCGTTGTTAATTTTTTTTTACCGTACACCCATTTTTGTACAAACGTATTACAGGCATTTTATACCTTTGAATAATTGTCATGATTCTTGGGCTAATCAGGCTTCGTTTTACAAGCATGCACCTGACCATAATTTTTATTAGGAAAACGAAAGGCGGCCACAAATCACTGGTAATAAAACACTTGAATTGGGAAGAGAACCTGAAAGCAGCAGATATCCCTGTCGATAATCAGGTCACTCTTGAGTTTGAAAAGCAAAAGTGAAATTTGGATTTAATCAACACGTCATCGCCAAATCGAAATTTGACGAGTCAACTGACAAATATTGTGCGTGTTTTTTATATACTAATGCAACGAATAATAACGTAGGTAAGTGATAAAATCGTTGCGTGTAGCATATTTACGTAGCTATATTATTAGTTTTGTTGCGTAACATAATCATACATGTATTTCGTATTTTTATTACTCAGCACCTTTCAATAGTTATAAACATGAAAAGTTCGTTGGTGGCGGCGACTGTTCTACAATGTGTGTGGGTCGTCTGGGATGGGAATAACCGAGAAAATAAACTGATGATGATGTTTAGTCAGATTAATAAATATAACGAACTAACGAAGGCGTAACACTCTTGAATCATAAATATTCCTTATTTCTTAAATTCCTGCGTAGGAGTGAAGAAACAACGTACAATTAATAAGGACATCTTTCAAAAATAGGACAAGCAAATGAATCTGTACTTTAAAAAGGAAGCTGGCAGTGCTAGCACGTACGTAATCAACTAGCAATAATAAGATTATTTTTTTAAACACATTTTAGATCTTTAGATCTGCTAGGTAAATACGTGAGCTTGCAGCTTTGTGCTAAATAAGATGGCAAGTCAAAGCAACATAAATAATATCATCATCACATCATCATCATCAAAGACGTACATTCGTTAACTATTCAGATCATCCCTTTATAAGTTTTTAATTGATTGAGCTGATGATTGAAATAACGTGATACATGCATTGCGTTTTAATGCATTGCGTTGCACATAGCAAAGCAGGATGAATTTCGCACGCACTAATGACTGCTAGAGCAGACAGACCGACCCTTAGGAATTGGATTGCCTGTAACAATAGGTCGAATCGCATGTAAAAAAATCGTACTCCTCTGATTGATTCATAGACAAAACAATGTACAGTAATGTGTGCTGTTATTCATTTTTAACTTTTGGAGTTTTACTGTATCATCATCATCATCACACATTCAAAAATATATATTATATTCACTTCATATAAACTCTCTTACTACGATACTCACGACCGATTAATTGTCGTTGAATTCTCATTCTCATCGCACATCACATAGTTATCATTTCTTTGTCGTATCAATGTTCAATGTAATCTTTTACAGTGCCCAACCTTTGCTTATTAATGGTATATAGTTTTAACTCTCCCATTCTCATTAGATATATTCATTCCCACGATATTCTCTGTTTTAACGTTATATCATCAAAGACTATCAGTCCTGAGCTATTTTTGCCTCCCCTTTATAAGTCCGTCATCGTTGTCAGCGTCGCAGCCTTTCATTTTTACTTGCAACAAACCAACACACTATTTCCACCTTGCACTTAATTGCACACATGAAAAGATATATATATTTTCTCTTCAATATGTATATCTTGCTGTGTTTATCGCCTGCATGGAGCCTTAAAGCATTTTATATACATACAAAAACAGCTTGTTTTGGTTTTGCTATATGCACATACGAAAGAATTAAATATATTAATATTGTATGTATAAACGAAGATACGAGCGCATTGTACTCTTGCCAATTGTCTACTGTCAAGCACCTTGCTGTGCGATTCAATGAAGGTGACATAAATCCGATGCAAATCGAAACATTTGATGATTCGTGTGAATAAATGAATGCATTCTCTTCCCAGCGGTAGAACAACTCAAGCTATACTACCTACATATACACACACATCACCACCACCGTAGAAAATGATACTGCAAAATAATTTGCCTTCTTTACTCTTTATTGTAAATCTGGTGACGATCGAGGTTATTTTATTATCTAGACATGAACGCTTTTATATAGCGTCCTAAAGCAGTCCTACGTATCAACCTTTCCAAATAGGTAGGTATATTGGTTACGCATTTCAATCAAACTTGAACATTTGGAGTATGCGTACAGAGTAAATTACGGTGACACCAAAAATAATTTTCGCACACAGTAACAGCAAACAATAATCTCAGGTTGAAGGTTGAATAGAAAACGAAAAATACAAAAAGTGATAAAGGATAAAGAATGTATCCATCTATAGTACTTCACTCATGCTCCCAACAAACCACATACATGCCTTAAATCCAGTGCTACAGGCAAAGAAAAAAAAGAGCTACGCAGCATTTTGCATTACCAAAAATGGAGTTGGTTGGTAGACTGTGTAGAAACATGATACTTGGGTCAAACACACCTACATTAATTTACATGCTTTATTAAAGTTCTATTTTCAAAAAAAGGAATCCTGCACATTTTGAGCAAATGTAGTGGTCTGGTTAGTTGCAGATTTCAGCACATTTCTCACCTTTTGGAATTTAATCCCATTTATGTTTCTTCAATATATATCATGTTGTTACTAAGTAGTGTGGCGTCATATTGTGGACTTGGAGCAATGATATCAAGATTTGGTATAGTTTGCCCTTACTGCAAAACCAGGTACATGGAAAAGGCAAGTTCGTAGATTTTGCCGAATGTAAGCATATAGCACATGAAAATGTATTGTATACCAACCTACCTACTACTACTACCCTGGCATTTTTTTGTGCATTTTAATTAAGTATCCACAATAATAAGATAGTAAAAAAATTTAAATTGCCGCTTCATCAAAAACTAAAAATGATATGCTTCTATTTTTAAATTAATTTCATTCTTACACTAATAGTTTGACTATTATTCAACCCAGTTGGCTCTAAAATCATATGTGGCTACCTGACCAAACTGAAAATAAAGAGAAAACCTGGCAAAATACAAAAAATTCATTCTTACACTAATAGTTTGACTATTATTCAACCCAGTTGGCTCTAAAATCATATGTGGCTACCTGACCAAACTGAAAATAAAGAGAAAACCTGGCAAAATACAAAAAGTGAGGTAATATCATGATGATAAAACCATTAAAATGGCTCATCTCTGTAGAATCTTTCATGTGAATAGCGAGATTAGAATTCTCTAGCGTGGAATGTAGCCAGAAAGATCTTCACAATTAATGCAGACGTAGTTAGTAACAATAATAAGCAGAATACAAAGTAGATACGAAGTATACTGAACACATCTTCTTACAGATTAGAACCCTCCTAGAATTCCGTACGGATGAGTGAGTTAGCGCAACTTGTTTTCAAAAATGTACATTACCAAATTATCGTTGAAACTTTTCAGTGATAAATGACCATGTTTAGTTTTATGGGATGATTATGAGGTCATAAAATGCTACAAATGGATAGAGTTGCACTTTTTTATTCTTGCTGGCGTTTGCTGCTTTTTGCTTCGTTCGTAGGAAATCACCACCTATAAAACACATACTCTTGGAGTCAGTCAGTCACGGTGACTCGCATAACCTTTTTTTCGCTTCCATTGTATTTTCTGAAGAAACTTTCGTTTTGAGGTACAATAAAAAACAATAATAATTGTATAATCCGTCCTATCGATCGAAACACGTGATACTCATACTGTGTAGAGCAGAGCACCTTCATTATTAATGAATGATTCAATTTCAAAGTGGAAGGCAAAAGCGATGCTAATTCACAGTGCAGTAAACAGTTTCATCTTTATCTAACGTAATAGGTAATATGTGTAATATATTCGCAATTCAAAAATGATAGCCATAATAAAAAAAGAAGCTGAATAACGCAAGTGTATTTTCATATGTTTTGGCAATCAAGAAATTTCTATTTTTCTTTGCTACACACACGCGCGCGCGTATACTATTCCGTTGTATTGTGTGCGCTCTNCGCGCGCGTATACTATTCCGTTGTATTGTGTGCGCTCTAATAAAGAATTTTTTGTCATTACGAGGAGTAACCAGCTACAGTATTCTATTGTCTCACAGAGTTTCACTTCAACAAGAAACTTTGAAATTAAGGCCAACAGTCAAAATATTTTGTGTGTGTATTGAACCTATGTCTATTCTTAATTTCATTCCTTTTGTTTACAGTTTATAGGTAGTTTTTTATACAATTAGGAGCTCTTCTAACTAAACTTTCAGGATGATCAATTTGCAATGTAATCGAATATTATAGCCATAGAGCAAGGCGTGCACAGAGCCTTGGAAGTGGCAAACCATTTTTTTTTTTTTCAAATTTTGTTTAAGTCGTCCAATAACTTTTTATAAACAAAGACCGATGGTCAACATCATCATTATCTGCTTAATACAGAGTAGAGGAAAATGTAAATATTGTTTCACATTGAAAAAACATTTGCTGCTTGTTAGTGGAAAATTTAATACTAAGCCTGTCTTGCAATCACTGACAAGCCTTTTTTAACCTTTTACTTAATTTACTTCAAATAGAAACCCAGCGATGCACTTCATGTCACGAAGTAATCATTTCAAACCAAAACCTGTGTGCTGTTGCTTTAAACAAACGTCTTCTTTCTCCTGAAACGTTAACAAAGTCTGATCACGAGGGAGAGCAAATAAAAAGTTGCAATCATATACGCTTCTTAAAATGGAAAGCCATGTTTTTTATTACATATATTTACTTTATCGTGGATTATAACTATTAAACTGACAGCAAACTCTCAGTGTGTAGAGTGTAGAGTAGAGACTACTCTACTTCAAGGCGAAAAAAAACTTGACATGTCTGTTAAATACGATGACAAACAGCAAATCGACAAAAAACAAGGCGGTTTTACTAAAACCACTCCGCGAGATTTCGCCTGGGCACACTTTCATTGTTTTTTTTATCAGTGGAGTAAATAATGAGTACCCCCTTCCACCACCATCACTTCGAATTGTGTCAAAGGTACCGTATTCTCTCCGTCTCTCTGGCCACTGTATTTTCATTCGACTTTGCAAACATTGTGCATTTCTGTGTTTGTGTGCGCGTTCTTCATTTGTACTTTGTGTACTTTTACAGAAGAAAAATACGGGGTAAAGAAACAAAAAATATTATTTAAATGACACCAGTCAGGAGTCAAAAGATAATCAAAATGGCAACATTGTTTCAAATAAGGGAAGCTCTATGGTGGTATTTGGTGGTGCACACAAACTGCAGTTTGTGTTTTCACGAAAAAGCAGACAGTCAATTTGGTAGACTTTGTGAAACCCAAAAAAAGTTAAAAAAGTTCTCAATTTACTACCGCCCGTGAAACTGGTTTATAAAGGTTCAAAATTCCTTTAGCCTAATACACGCCGTGTTGATTTGTGAAGAAAACTGCGTCACAACCAAGATGTAAAAGTGGAATAATGCGTGCATAGTAGTACACTTACAGAAGAAATAAAATGAAAATTATCATTTAAAGATTCTTTTTTTTGCACCAATTTCTGTCTGCAACCAACATTTTTCACATATAAAGAGAATCAATTTTTATTAAGTTATTGTTGATAGTCTAGTAATCCCAAATTTGCCTGAATTCAAAGTTATTTTGTGAAAACTGTGGGCTTGCAAGCAAGGTTGAATTAAAATTTTACACAAAATAAAATGCTGAAGCTACGACCGATTGTTTAACATGATACACATCTTTTAATACTCAACCTTGGCAATGCACCACGATTCTTTCTTATGTCGTTGTTTTCAGAATTGTGCAGCACTATTGGCAAGACAAACAACAGCAGAGTTATACAGTGACGAGACAACGTGTTATAAGGCTTTTGGGGTAGGTATTAAAAAGGTGGTATATTATCTAGCATGAATTTGATCAAAGCATAAAAAAGTTTTTTAAGTGAAGGGCAATCATTTTTTCTGATGACCATCTTCTGGTTATTCAATGAGGAAACCAAGCGGCCATTTTGCATGGGTAAAAGCTGTCTGATAAAATAGTAATGGTGCCTGTACTACATATTTGGGATGATGATGATGATGTGCTTTACGCGCTACCATTACGTTGATTGAGCACAGCGTACGAAATTGGAATACGGCAGTTTTGAATATTTTCATGCTCAGTAGAGACTTGATATGTCATGTCAAATAAGTACTACTATTCAAGTTCAATCTGTGGCTTAAGCATGAATAGAAGAGACAAAAACATGGCATGACAAAAAAATTTTACAGAATAAATATGTAATTATATTTTTCATTGTATTACGCCTGTTTTTAATGGTTTTACAGGTGATCCCTACTTGGGACTCGTTAAAAAGATTTTGGGAGTTCAAGCAGGAAGGAAGGAGGAAGAAGGAGTTTTTACAGCCTTATTTTTGATTGCATAAAAGGGGATTTGTCAATTAAGCCATTCAACAGCGTCAGCATTTCTTATGCACTCTGTAATAATAATTCCATTACATTACTATTGACTTTTTTAGCAATATATTCATAAGCCGGACAGATAATGTTATCATTCCTGTATTGTATCACATCATCACGTTCAATCAAATTGACACGCACATTTAATTGTAAATTGTAATCAAGTACACATGCACGGAAAAAACAAACCCTTAATGAATACTGCCATTTCCTAAAGGCTATTATAAGGATTCTCCAAATGAAATGAATGCATGAAATAGTGGCAAACCTGCAAGTAACAACTCGTCAAAATGGTTCATAAAATATCGTGATGAAAAATCACGACAGACCGGTGGCAACGCCAGAACATATCGATATAGTTTATATTTTGGTTCATGGTTTCTTTTTCTTTTACTCATTGTAGATAGGTTCTGTTAAAAAGGGTTTGACTTGAAAATACAATACAATGTAACTCGCAGTGCACGCAATGTTTTAGTTTAAAGTTGGACTCAGGTAACATGCCTGTCAATCACAGTTCTGATTTCAAGTTTAACGGAACAACGCCATTGATGCTTTGTAGACTGTGGAGATTCGGTCATCAATTATTAGTAATTGTAATGAACTACGATAGTTTCAAACGCAGAAAAACTCTCAGATCTGATGCAATACTCCTTTTTGTCTTCATACAGGTCATTGCTACTGTTGACGTGTTTCAAGTTGCGAAATTCACAGGAAAGTAAACATTAAACTAATTACCGCACATTCACAACTCACAACCTTCATTTGATTGTTTATTGAAAAATTAACGGAAACACATGAGTACCAAGTGTACGATAACAAAATTCACGATGTCATACATTAACGAACAGTCATTGTATGAGTAAGTGGTAGCGCATCTATCCATCAAGATTTTCTTGGTATAACCAATTTGGCTTATTCAATGACTTTGTCAACGTTTTGCAAGGTATCCTGCATTTTCTGCATTACAAGCAAGCAATGATGGAACGGGTCTCTGGCAAATCCATTGCGTGGGATGAAGAATTACTAGATGAACAATTTGAAAGGTGTTAATTCATGGAAGTCCTTCTGACCACATCTTCTTTTGTATTGTGTTGTGTAAACAGATCGGACACAGTTCATTTGGCATAAACAAACTGCTCACTAATTGTGAACAAAAAGTATAGATGGTTGAAGTTATGACAGACTGACAACTGACGTTCATAGAAAGAATGTATGTGTCAACAATGCCTGCATACCATCAACCCAATATGGATAGATGGTAGCAAATGTTTGATTACTTGATGGATTTTATATGTATAAATTATATTGCTTTTTAAAAATCATTAAAGTGAGACGGCTCATTTCAAGAAATCAAGTACCTTGTAGGCACATGTAACAATGCAAATACCTACGTACTTATGCATCAAAACAATAATTTTACGTGTAAATGTTAAAAGTTCAGTCAGAACAAAAGTATTATATGGTACTTACGTTGGATTTCCTTTGATAAACGATTCATTTCCATTTTTCGGAGTGAGGTCCAATAATGTTCTCTCCTGGCTATCCATAAGTTCCAGTCGATATCCTCCCTAGAAAATTATAACAAAATCGTAAAGCAAGGTTTAATTTGACTTTTTCGGTGTGAACATCCCGTATGCGTGTAAATCGTACATTTCACAACAAAACAACTTCCTTACATGAGATTATCAGATAAATCCATATAATCGCATGTTTACACGTAAACACTACCATACATCATAATAACATCAAAAAAATCGTACGCATCATGTAGGACATCACATAAGGTTGTATTATAGCTTTTACTACGATATTCTTAAGATGATTAGTACTGATTAATTGCATCTGTCGGGACAACACAATCACGGTTAGCGCTTATTGTATTTGAAAGAATTTCATGCCTCAAATCCTTCTCAGTCACGCATGTAATGACCTGGTATAAAGAATCTACCATGAGATTAATACAGCGAATTTATGCCTAGACACAATAATCATATAAATAAACCTTTCGACAGGTCGTAATTTAGTCAATTTAGTACCGTATGCGTACATACAAACTCTGAGATTCGGAAATGGCAATGATAATTGTGAAAAATGATAGTTTTATTGAATAATTGTGTTCTTCACCCGCATTTTTTAAGTTAACTGATGAGTAGATAGGGATGTTAATAATTATGCTAATACACCGTTGCGAAATCGTGAAACCTTGCAACGATACAAACATCTCTGCACCTAATTTTTATGAAAATGTTTTTGCATGAAAAGGTCACTTTGAATTCGTACAACAATAAACAACCCGGTTCGGTTGTGCTGTGTGAAAACGTTTTAAATTTAATACATGTAATGCATTATTCACCCGGATGGACGCGGATTTACTTCTTCATCTCAACACAGCATTTAATCTATCAATCCTGTTTCGAGCCGCATCTCATCTTTTGATCAAATCATCTATTTAGTATTCCGTTTGCAACTCGTGCTGCATGTTAAACTTAACCTGTATCATCTTTGCTGTTGAAGTTACTGAACAATTGTACAGGCTCTTATGTAAGGAAATCTGTGAGTATTGGCAAGCCAAGGTTAAATATTCAAAACAGGCCTACCAAAGTATAAGTATGCTGCGCACTATATGTACATCATCATTGTCTCATGGTCACTGCACTGGTTGTGGGCATGTACATACGCCTATAATATGCCCCATGCATGTAATCGTTACACACGCTCTTTTGTAATGGAGATGAGTCACAGATTAAATTCCTTTTCGCGTTGCAATTTAAAACTATTTTGTTATATTGCTCACAGTGTGTAATATCCCCGATCGTAATTACAATCATCATAAAATTCATACAGTAATAAAGGAAGGACGTCGGTCAGTCAGATGTCTTTCCAGCTTAGAGACAAATGAGAAGTGTGTAACGCTAATGAGAAACTCCTGAAAAAGTCTACCCCACCGAACTTTGACCCCCCTGAGGATCATTGGGGTCAACCATTTTCGGTCAAATTTCGCAGAACGTCATAATTATCCGTTATGTATCTGTATACCAAGTTTCAGCTATGGTTGTCATTTGAAAAAAAATTGGGACCCCAAACCCCCATCTTTGAACTCATAAGAGCTATTGAAAATATCTATTGATTGATTGGCGAAAGCAGCATTTTAGTAAAATTTGTTTGCGTTCAAAGGTTATCTTGCGGACAGACAGAGACACACACAGACTAGAAGACAATCTTATTAACACCTGAATACTTTTTCAGTAGTTAACAAGGAGTCAAAAAATGACCATAAAGCCATCTTTCTTTACACCACCACACCGAAACCAAAGACCAAAACCCAGGTAGCACAGGAATAAAAAGACGGCAGAGAATAATTTTCATTACATGGTGGCATTATACTTTTTGAACAACACTCATTATATTCCTTTTTAGTCACCGCATGCCTGCTGCAGCAGCGGTCAAAAACCTCTTCTTCAGGGATGAAGTTGGCGGTGTATGTAGATATGTGGTACATCAAATTATACACAATGGATCTCTACCTATCTACTGCTACAAACTACCTACCTACTACGAGCAACAGTGTACATATAACCTCAGCTATTCACAGTAATAATATAAACGCCGCCCATTGTAAGAAAAACTTAGGAATTCCTGGTCGCCCTTGTTCAATGTCTTGATATATGGTACCATTTAAAAACGGAGATAATACATTGTAGCAGCAAAACTAGATAAATTATTTAAATATCGAATATGGAATATAAGAATTTAAATACTCGCAAAAGAATATGATGATTAGCTTAAATAAAAATCACTACTAATTCGCATCATGACCTAACAATTAAACAGAACTAAATCTGAATTAGTCCACGGCACTCCCAGTCCATAGCCTAAAAATTTTGCTTGGGTTCATTGCTCACTTACGGCTAGTGAGAAATGCAGCTTTTCTTTCTCCGTTTTAAAGTCTTAAGCCCTATTTTGAGTAATAAGTCTTTACCAAAGGGTCTTCATAAATTCTAAATATTTTGGCGTGTCCCAACTCAATGATTTATGTATTTATGATTTATATATAAAAGAGATGCATAAACAAAAAAACACTACAATACGTATAAGCTTTGCTGTATATAACACTGTATCTGAATTCAGCAAAGGTTTCCCATCGGTGTACGGTGTAGAATTGCATAGTATATGTTTGTACGTAAAGTATGTAGAACAAGCAGTGAGTAAAGGCACATTTTCTGAACCCGATTGTGCCCAATAATATAGAAGAGGAGACCTAAATAAAATTGTAAATCATAATATACCGTAACGGGCAATATATACAGCCAGATTGGTGATGGTGATACAACATCATAGAGAAACACAAAGTAGCCAAAAATGAGGTACCTTGTCGACAGTTATGCCCAGAGAGACATGCAACATGCAATATCCCATTCATTCAATCTTGTTTCGTCTTTTCTGCTGCTACACTGTTATTGTTGTTGGCCCTATTTTGCATGTTTTGTATTTTCTCAACACATCGGTTCAGTCAGCTCTGTCATTAAATCGGATCACAGTTTTTGCAAACACACCAAAGTAAGTAAATAGCGGATTCATCGGAGGTAGTATAATGATCTTTTGTCTGCGAAAGCGAAGGACCGTTTTTTAATTCTGGTTTCGGTAGCATATCAAGTGAGTTACATATATAATATGTTTGTAAGTGGAAATACTAGAGAATACTAGTAAAAAGCAATGATGTACTGTCGTCGTCTAAGCATTGATGTTGATAACAACAACATTGACGAGTTGATTGCTTAGATTGCTGCTGAGGGCTAAAAATCTCACACAAACCCTGGCGTCGGTAGTCTTGCAAAACTCCAACTTTGATACAGTTTTTGAAGATGATGATTATGCTAAATTTTGTAAGTATTTTTTTCAGACGGGATTCGACGTTTTAAATTTATTGGCTCCCGCCTGTGTACTTAAATATACTGAATAGTATTTTTGAGACTAATTATGTCTCAAAATTCCGTAGCATACTAACGTTCAAAACTTATTTAGTATTTCCTCTGATGACATGTCGGCGGTATTACTTCTATTTCCAAAATGTAATTCCTGACGAATTTTCAGTGACTATAGGTGGCAATCTTAACGATTAACGACGTGAGTGAATTTGTCATTTCTGTAAATAGTGTAAATTATGAGCTGCACTAGCCGCAGCAACACGGACATCTCATCAAATATTGAAAGTTATGCATGCATGAAATATTGTTTGACTAATTTTCGTTACTCTGAAAGTTATGTGCTAAGCTATAAATACTGTCGAAAAGGCGGGTCGTTCTTATTTCTTACTATTTATATAGTTTTATGGGCATATCATAAACGAATATATAGGCAAGGTGTCTACCTGTACCGTACGTATGTAGATATTAAAAATTCGAAAGTTACTTACTCGATGAGGATATGACAGATGCCATGTTACGTTAAGAGTGGATCCAGTCACCAAGCTAGTCTTAATGGTACCTGTGAAATAAAAAATGGTGATTATTTTAATGGTTTCAACTGCTGATTATGATATAAAAACATTGGTTAAGTATGTATACTTAAATATAAAAGCTCTTTAAAACACATTTTTACCACCTCAGTCGACCGCATATTTCTCATCATTTTGAGGTTTTTTAAAAAGTGTCATTATAACATTATATATATTTTTAAAACCAGGGCAAGTGTAGCTGAAACTTGATCAAAAAGGATTGAAAACGACAACAACATGTGTGACAATCAATTGGCTTATGCAGATTTTTTTTAAATTTCCCGAGTGAGGTGAGGAACAAAAGCGAAACTAAAAATGTCCCAAGTCTATCCTTGTGTTGTTTATGATGACAAACCATGATCCACATCGTTTCAAGACAATGTGCTATATGCTTCGACAATTTCAAAAATATGACATATTCGTATTACTTAAGGTCTGATAAAAGCTGTGCTCACATCGATCAGTTTCCCAAAGAATATTCTTTTTCGTAAAGACATGACGATAAAGGAAACCCCATTGCTCAGGACGGTATTTTGCATGTTGATTTGCCATTCGATTATCCAAAATGTTACTTTTCATTTTATTATGTATACTTCAGTAGAAAGGGAGTTCATGAGTGGTGCCGGTACCACACCACGGAACACTTGTGTCACATGCAATAATCCCATGATGGCAAAAAAGTAGCCTCTATTATACCCACTACAGAAATAGGAAGTGGTCTACTTTCGTCTTTTCTTTCCTCTTGAAAAGAAACAAAAAATTGTATTTTTTACCACATCCTATCCGACAGTCGGTGTGCTGCTTAAATAAACAAGCTATCAGCTACGACAAGTGTCTTTTTAACATGCATACGCAATTTGTCTCGTGTCACTACTCTGTTTTACTCGACGTGATGAATTATTTGTAACAATACCACCAATATCAACAAATTTGCTCGATTCTTTGACATATTTATGGACGGGTGTATGGATGATGGAGGTCATTAGGTGACAATAATCGGTACATTGCCCTAACATCAAATAAAAAATAATGATATTAGCTTCTCTTTTATTCTTTTATTTATAAACGCTGACTGTCATTAATGGTTGATCTACTAGATAGTAAAGGTATAAAACATTGTCTGTTTGTTTGACACAAATCCCGATTTTCATTTCATACGAAACAGTTTCCATAAAGTAGTCAATATCTGTCGATGTCTACAGTCTAAACATGTAGAGTTGACGTTTTTGTCATTGTCACTTACCAACACACATCGTCACCCCACACCTGCCATACCACACCTTCTGTTAGTTTATGTCAAAATCAGCCATATAAATCATGGAAAAACAAATTATGAAGGCTGTCATATCTAACAGCACGCCAACGGGTAAAACACTCCTTACTTGACCTAAATAGCGCAAACCCGAAGTTTAATCCATAAGGATGAATGACTTTTTGGACTCTATGGCCTGCTTCCCTAATGATGCCAATTTCCCAATAACCTGCTTTCTCTACTTTCTCACACAGTAATATAATCAACCTAACATACAAACATTGGTATTTTGGGCATACGTCTTGTTTTGTAGTTAGTAGTTGAATCTACCTTACAGAAAAGTAAATTCGGTACACTTTAATATTTCACGTTCTCATGTTGTTTTATGTACTAGTACTTATAAATAATGAGCAAAAAGGTTGATGTAGGCTGTTCATTTTGTCATTCCAAATCCAACTCTTACCTATTTAAGTCCACATTATTAATTAATGGTAGTACAAACAAACAGCGCAAACTAAGCTTTCTGCTGAAGGAGTAGCTCAATCAGGATTGATTAGGACTATGAATGCAACTATTTCCACTCCTTCCAAACCAAATTATTGCCTCATCACTGGGGTAGCATAATCACGATTTAATGCATCTTGTTTTCAATTTCAACTAAACTGTTACAATGTGTGTAAATTGCTTTTAAGATAATAGATAAAACATTTAAAATACACTTTGGCAGCTGCTTCCTTAGTCTCGTTCATTTTGTTTAATGTTAAAATGTCGTTAAATTTATCTTTTTGCGGCGTGATTGTGAACAAAAGTAGAATTGCGCGTTAATGTGGTAATTATTTGTGAATAGACAAAGTGTTATAGAAGTCGGTACGTATTTATACATTGTTCAATAGTACCATTATAACTAACTAACTATAACTGCTACCATACAATTTTGCCAACTTCGAAGTCCTGAACTTTCTCATTTGTTTCAGTTGGATTAAATAAGCGTACACAATAAAAACAATGTAAACAGATTCAAATTACTGACCGTACCTATGTTAAATTTTGAACATATAATATTTTTGAATTTTGCTATTATATGTTTTGCTGTCAGTATTATTTGGTTAAAACAAGTTTTATTATTATTATTTTGATTTCTACAAAATCTACATAATACTTTTTTTTAAACTTTCTACCTTTTCATCTTTTATCGGTGAATGTAATCACAGCTATAGTTTGCTACACATTACGTTAACTAGTCAATAATTTGCAGTAATTACTTCATTCAAAGAACTGCGTAAAGTTGCTGTTTAATAGTTACAAACACAAGCGATAAATCAAAACCCAGCTACTATTTTTATCCTATTCACAATCAAAAATGATTCTTTCTATAAACTTGTGTGGTAGAGTAGAGAAAAACAATATGGGATGGCGTATTAAAAAAATTTGTTTGTCGAGCGTTACTTACTTAAATGCAAGCTTGTCTTGTAACAATTATTATTTGCTATTCAATGCTTGAAAGGTGAAATAATTCATGACAATCGCGTAGGTAGATGAAAGCATTGGGGAAGCAATTAAACCGCAGGGTTGTTGGATCGTTAAGGTGGTGTGTGGAGTTATTGTTTTCATTCTCCGACGTGGCGTTTGCTCTGCTATCATCGTGAGGACTAGTTTATGACTTGTGAGAAAAAAATGAATTGTGTCATTGACAGGTATTAATTTTTTGATGTGAAGTTTTTACATGAAAGTGATTGACATCGCACTTCCCACTTCTACTGCTAACTTGCTTCTTGTTCCTACTAGTACAATTAAGGTAAATTAAACGTTGTGTTTTAAACTCGCTTTCAGTAAATAAAATCATAATGTAAACTCGCCATACGAGACGATGAACATAAATAGAAAAATGGCTAAAGGAAGGATATAATCATGTATCACAATCGTTGACGCATTCCCTTACAACCTGTATATCATGTTTTATTTAAATACAACTACAACAGGGGAAATAAGTAGGTCTACACACGAATAGACATTAACTGGAGAATATGTTAACTACTTTTACACTCTCCTCCTGTAGGCTGAAACCGAATAAAAGCGGATACCGCCCATAATAATCGTTTCCTGTGAAATTAGGTAACAGAGAGGATATAATAATATAGTAATCAACATGTGATACGTCACCATTCATCATTCCCACTTTGGAAATTATTTGTTTTCTTTGGGTACGCGTCACCGAACATAGACCTTGAGGGACTTTCGTATTAACTCAGCTAATGTATCATCATCATCATTATCATCATTGGAAAAAAATCAAATAAAAGTTATAGCCATTAATGAACGGTGCATATGTTTTCTTGGATGAGCATTTGTACTTAAGTAAGTATTATTATCATTCTTTTGAAATCAGGCAATACAAATGTGCTAACTGCACTTTCTTTTGAATAGAGATGATTTCTTGTAACATCATCCAAAAAGCTGTTATTGTGTTGTGAGTGTTTGTTTGCAGAGGTGTATTGTGCTTTTGTGTGTTGTGTAGATAGCAATTTACACCGCGCCGTGGTCGTTGTACGCTGCTGACCAAAATAACCACCGAACCACAAACTCATGCAAATCATTATTATTACTATGATAAAATTCTTTTCTTGTTAGTTAGTGCTTCTGTAAACCCATTGTGCTTTTTAACCATACGTGCAACCAAAAGTTTCCTCATGTTGTACTTGTACCAGAGCACAGATACCAAAAGAGAGATGTTTCTTATTGAGCCAAAGTTAGTTAGAGCCGGCAGAATTAATTATATGCGTACTTATAACAACGTCAAACATAAATATATCTTGGTTTTTTAAGTTACATATTTAGCGGCTTGATATGGCCATCTAATTACAGGTATAGAGCATTTGTTTCATGAGACGGAGAGGAAGTGCAAAGGCGAGTAGTAAATGAAATGTTGTTGTAGTAGAGTGCAACATTCCGTTTTACGTGAGTAACCAGCAGTTAAAAATAAAATACGGCCTCATTTCCTGTTGGGGGTATCACTAATTTGAGAAGCTTCACTTTATGTCAAAATTGTCAACTTACTATCTATGAGCTACATTTCATTACAAAGTAATGAAAATGATGGGCTATCGGATCATGTAACACATTCATGCTCCCAATGGCACAGCACAAAGTCATTCATTAATCCGCCGAGGGTAAGCTAAATCTCCTATTTTTTGTTTTGTTAAAGTAGAAAGGGACACTTGTTTGCATTCTTTTAAGTTGTAGTGCTTTACAGGCTACGTTTCGGTTTATTATGACATTAGCTTTAATACCACGAATAATGCTCGCGTGAATGTTCGAGCCTCATGCGCCCTGGATCATAGTATATGAAGATTTTTGCGATTGTGTTTATATTCTCGAACTCCCGTGAGAAAAACTGCGCTCATGTAAAGAAAAATTGTTATCTTATTTTTAGTAACCCAGTCACTAGTAGTAGTAAGTATGTGCGATGTTCTAAACAATGATTTATCTGTCACCACTGATGTTCATGTGAAGAAGATACGTTTACTTATCTAATAAGATGCTTTTGGTGAGATAATACTCACACTTACCTAGTTTCAATGTATTAAGTTCAACTTTCATTGTAATTTAGTTATGGACTGTCAAAACAACGGAACAGATTTTCGTTGTTTTTACAGAGACTCCTACTTCTTATGTACTATTATACTGAATTTTCTGTTCAAATCAAATAAAAAACATAATATACGTATGTTTAAAATTCAACCATCTTTTCTGATCTGACTTCCATGATGACATTCGTACGAAATCCCATTATCTATCTAGTACGTACTACGTAAATACGAACAAGGATGAGCACAAAATTCAGAGAATGAAACGTGAATAGTTAAATATTTGCAACAATAAAGATTATACAACTTTATTTTGCCTTTTCCTTTTGGCCAAAAATTCCTCGTTTTGACTACATGGCATTAAAAAATAGATAACTACACAATATGGAACACCTCATCAACACTCGAAGCCAGTCGAAGCTATGTATATGGGCAAAACGCAGGTACTTTCAGTAAGTGCGGTCAAGCGATATTTTGGTAAATGTAGTTGGTGCTGAGAGTACCCCACAATGACGAAATGAATATAAGGTATGAACGGGATTGACTAAAAATGAAGAGAAATTATTGTAATGAGCTTACATACGCAGGGATAAAAAAATGAACTGCCTACTACTACTAATCCGCTTACAATGTATCAGCGAGACTTGCTCATGCCTGGTTCACGCCATGCGTAGTAATGTGCATTAGGTGCTTTTGTATCTTGAATCTTGACTTTTTCTAAAATATTATTTGGTGATAATCTCAACAAACATGGTTCGGATTGCAGATATACGCGTTGCAAAAACAAGACTGCTGTAGAGAGACAAGATTACAGATGAGTCAGCTTCAGAGAGAGAGAGAGATACCACCAAACTACGCTTAAAAACATGTCTAATGTCATGTCAATACCAAAAAACAACTTGCTGCTACTCTCCATCCATCCCAAAAAACCTGATACAACTACACTGATGAAACCGTTCGCATACCTGTACACGTTCCTCCCCTCAAATACGAGGATTCATAAGGAAGATCAACCTGACAATCTGTGTAAAATATTGTGGTCATCCTCAAAAAAAACCTTTGGCTAAAAAATGGTACCCACCAGTCAAGCAAGTAGTAGTGGTGGTGTTATTGTTGTAATTATTATTCAAGTTTTTATGCAATAAAAAAATACCTTGGCTGACCTTTTGCTCGTTTCCTTGTGTAATACTACTACAATGTGATCTGTAAGTGTAAGCTGCATAGCGGTAATACCTGCTGGTCGTTTGCAATAACAACACAATGTTATGCATCTGGTATATATGTAACTGATTCATTTCAAACTCGGCGTATTATGATGTACAATGAGTTTAAAACATCGCGCATGCACACGTTCCTAATCACACAATGCTGTCCATTTAAAATCTTTTTTTTTTGCAGAAAAAACTAGTATTCCTAGTATCTTCCATACACCAACTATCAGACACGGGGACACGGTCGAAAAAAAATTGTTATTACAGCCACCATTCATTTGACACAAAAACGTCAATTCAACATTTTTTATAGATGGGTCACTAATTTGTAGTTGACGTGTTCTCGCTACATTATGCATCTGGCATATATGTAACTGATTCATTTCAAACTCGGCGTATTATGATGTACAATGAGTTTAAAACATCGCGCATGCACACGTTCCTAATCACACAATGCTGTCCATTTAAAAAAAAAATTTTGCAGAAAAAAACTAGTATTCCTAGTATCTTCCATACACCAACTATCAGACACGGGGACACGGTCGAAAAAATTGTTATTACAGCCACCATTCATTTGACACAAAAACGTCAATTCAACATTTTTTATAGATGGGTCACTAATTTGTAGCTGACGTGTTCTCGCTGCACATGCATGTGTTACTTTACAACTTTTTATTTAATACTACCTCATTTTTTTCAGAAAAAGAAAGCATAGTTGTAAATGCAAAGCTCAGGAATAAAATTGAAAGTATCAGTCCCTGTGGGAGTGACCCAGTAAAAAATGTTCTTATCCTCTCCATTTTGATTTTGAAAGATCAACTAGATCCCTTTTCTGACAGACAATCAGTAATAATCAATTTCTCCCTGGATTCACAATTTCACATACATATAATTCACTATCGCTATAAAAAACTAAGGCACTAGAGAGAACAAATTGTCGTTGCATTACTATTGTTCACACACGTATATTCTCATCCGCATTCAAATTCCTTCACATACGATGACGATATTCATTAAATATCGTAGTCTTGCAGTAGAGAATTCGTAATTTGACGTTTCTTTGAACATCCAAAAATCTAGCTTGGTAAATTTTCCTTCAAATTAGCCACACATTGTTATCTCTACGTCCATCAGCCTTTTCATTTCTCTTTCATATTTTACAAGCTGTGCGTATCGCTGTATATAACGTTGTTTGCTTGTGTTATGAAACAAGCTTTGTAACTGGTTACACACACGCGCACATGAGACAAACTTGCAAGCGAACAAATATTCCTTCAATTTTATTGAATCTTGTAATGTGCTTCCGGTTATCTTTCACATTTGGTGTGTATGTGTGTGTGTGCAATATCAATGTGCCATTTCGTAGGCTTTAAAAGTTACAAAGTTTTGCTCGATTGACTGCGCGTCCACAATCCCACATCCACGGTCATTTACAATTGCAGTGCTCGTTGTATTCGCGATGGAGGCAAAATTGTCGGGCTAAACAATGATTGCAATTTACGGCAAAGAATTTTTTCACTGGTACGTTGTTCCCTACAAAAAAATACGAACAAGTAGGGATTGAGGCTAAATCATAGTCTTATAATATCTGATTACATGTGAAATGTGAATGATGATAATGATGGGGCAATTCTACTCCTTTGCGGTGCTATTGCGTAAATAAACAGACTAGCACTAGCATATAGTATTCATAACAATAATAATGATAATAATACTCTAATCTTATAATATGGCGATAAGTGCGTATAATATAACGACAACACAGCTAGTAAGATGGAAAGGAATATACACGGTTTTCTTAGTCTGTTTGGTAGATACGAATAGGGAACTAGTACAAACGGCACAGTCGTTGATTTTTTGTGAAAACAAAGTCAGAGGTTTTTTTCTAAAAAAAAGTGTGTCTTTTACACTCTGTGTCTGTGTCACAGGCTAAAATAATAAAAAATACATACTTATGGCATGTAGCATATAAACAGACAGAACAACAATCAAAAATTCTGAATAGAATTTTTCTTGCTTGTAAAATGTAATGACGTGATGTACAGTTTAGAGCAAATAAGATAAAATTAGCAGAGTCATTCATACAGCAGTAAAAATAATACTTAAAATAGATATTATATGGCTATATGTTGTATGTATTGTATACCTCCAACGTCACGTATTTGTGGTGTGGAAAAAGTCACAGGTACAATTTTTTTTCCTTCCAACTCGTGCCTTCTTGTACAAAGATGATTTATGTTTGTAATTGTAATAAAAGCAATAAAAACAACGCAAGAGATACGTTTGAGTAGGGAATATTAAATGGAAGTGTTATCCTTGATTTTCATAAAGCACTCTTTTGTCGAATCTGTTCTTCCGCTTATCACGTTAGGCCGACAACAGTAAATGAACACGAAAGTACTACTGGCTTTTTTGTGTCGAAATTTCGCAACGTCAGGTAGCCGTAAAGTTGTGGGTTTAATAATGACGATTTCACATTGAATTTTAATAGGAAACAACTGGAAATCCTGGGGCTATTGGCTAAGCCATTAAGCTAGGAAATTAACTGTGGTGTACTGGAATTGGTTGGGTAATACACGTGATGATGAGTTGTTTACTCAACAACAATCAGTTTGCATTTCCGGGCTGTGCTTGGCACTGTTCGTGTGATTTCAACCAGAAGTGCACCGATGCACTGTCGTCGTCGTCGGTTCGACCGTGAGAAAATTAGACAAAGAAACTTGCAACTTGTTGTTGCAGCTGTACGACAAAATGTAGGCCTCCCGGTTGATGCGTTGAATTATTATTCCGGATACGACACTATTTCTGTGGTACTTGTTCTTCCCCACTCATTACACCAGTGTATTGTTCCTAATGTGCAATTCTGTGAGTACATATAAGATTATGTGAAAAAACGATCAGAAACTGGCAAGGAAAGTGTTAAAAATTACTAACAATGAAATGAAGAGTAAATTCACAAATGTAAAAGTAAACTATGATGACTGCGGAATGATAAGCTTGGATTTACACAATATTTTATTAAAAGCAGTTGGCCTTGAAAGAAAAGGAATTCTCTCAATTATGCCGTGCCATCTAAAATAATTTATTTTTCCGCAGAGAGTGACAATGGATTAAACACGCACCAAGGAATACACTTACAATTTAAAAGCAGTACATTCATGGACTATCGTGAGGCACACAAAACTGACGATGACGATGACAATCACCTATCACCGTATCACACGAAATAAAATATAAAATATCAAACAACGCGCTTAAACAAAAATAAAATTGACTACTCAATCAAATCAATCTTTCATGCGTGTAATTGACATGTCGTTTGTCGTCATTCTTTTATTACACCCTCCACCAAAATAATGATTTGTTTCCTCGATTAACTGATTAAATATAATTAGCTGTCAACAGAATTGAAAAAGATTTTTGTCACAAAACAACAATAAAGACGTTTTCAGAATCAAAACTATGATAGACATCCTCAAGCAAATCGCTATTACACTAACATTTATCAGTCTACACACATTTTTTTCTATGGCACAGATAAAAACTTAAAAACCACTTTTTCTAAAATGCAAACAGGGACATCACCAGCAGCCTCCCCAAAATGGGATCACCTATACATAATAATAATAATAATAACAATATCCAAATCAACAATGGAATGCCAACAATCACATTTTCATCTTTCTCTCGATCTCTTATGATGCGTTCTTATAGAATCAGAAGCGAACAACAACGCTTGTTGGTGTATACCTTGTGGAAGGCATAACAAGCTCGACTCCTTCTTCACGTCACAATCAGACCGACCACTAAAACACCGCACATGTACAACAAAATCTACTTCACTTGGAGGCAGCAACATACAGGTTAAGATCCTGAGTGCTCAGGTGCTACACAGCAACTAGAAACACTTCTCTTTCAAAATTACTACGTTGCCTACACACACGACACACACATATACTCTTGACTTGGTACTCTGAAATGTAGTATGCAATGCAACTTCGAAAGAATGAGGGAAGTTTTTATTATTGAGTTGGAGTTGTGGGTACATAACATCACGGTATGACGGTGTGGCAGGCATTTTTCCTAGCATTCCAACGTACATATAATATATATACACGCGTACGCCGCAGTTTTCTGACTTTCTGTTGCAGCACAAAGGCTAACTAACTATGAAAATGTACGCACTACTCACCATGAACCAGCTTAAGTAGAAGCACGTTATAACTTTATAACAAGAAAAGAGGAATGCATAGAGAGGAAAATAATAATAATAATAATAATAATAATAATGGATATTACTATAAGGAAGAAACCATTCACGAAACAATCTCGTTGCAACTCTCATATTATTGTGGTATGCCTTAGTCCCTAGTACACACTTGCATGTAATCATCATTGTTACATACAGGTTACTCTTTTACCTGAACGAGAACCGCGCGGCGAGAGGGAGAATGTGTGCAGAGCGAGAGGTAAAATTACGAACATGCAACAATAACATTTTCATCTTGAAGGCATGTCTGGGGTCTGCTTGCCTGAACAGAAGAAACGTCTCCTACATCTAAGCAGGGGAAAATGCATTATTTACTACTACAACAAGGCAGGTGGTACAGGTATTCTATAAGCTTATATGTTTTTCAATTGCGTATATGTGTTAGCCTCTCTTCGCTTTGGCGAGACGACGACGACAAATGCTACTACTACAATAGTCATCATCAGTCATCATCATCTATACTAGACGAAGTGGTCGAATACCTGCATTTTCATTTCTATATCATTGGTTATTCTGTTTCTTACGACGTACCACTTCAACCCGTCCCTTCAATAATTTGTAGTTGTAGTCTACTTCATGACTGAAGGGATGGATGGAGATGGAGCTATGAAATGAAGCTATGACAGACGATGTGTGTGTGATAGTGACGATGATGCTGATGCACATAGTATTTGTAGGTGTGTTACATGTTACATAGTATGTATGTATCGTTAAAATCGTCATTTTTATATTTTTTTCTTTCCCAGTTCTTATCATTAATGTAGCAATGATCAAGTACAATCGGTGTGAAGTGAAGTGCGTGGTGTATTATTGCAAAGGTGTTTAGTTTACTGGGTTGGGGTATGTAGACAGGCTCTATGCATCATGCAAAATAATATGTAGTTGATTCATTGCTTTTTGCTCCTGCTGTTGATCGCGATGATTGTTACCTTCAATATAGTCCACTTTCATAATATGTAAATGTAACCCATCTCGCAGGTAAGAGTTTCCGTGTGTAGTCATTTTACAAATATATATGCATTTGTACGAGTAGGTGCAGTTACTGCATGTCTCACTTATGAATAGTTTTATTTATAGTTGACTAAATTTGTAATAAAATTGAGGTTGCAGTTGCTGTATCGTTTGGCGGACACGGCTGCGCATCCGCGTTCGCGTTAGTAAATTCGTCTAAAAGAAGCCCGCAGAGAAGAGACACAGAGATGTAATGCTATGCTATGCGCATACATATGTTTGATTTGGTAGGGCTCATTTGTTGAGTTAATGGCGTTAATTTGTAAAATGGTACACTTTTTTTAGTCTCATCATGTTTTGCAAATAGTTTTAGAATTGAATACAACGTTGCCATCATCTTGTAATGAATCATCCTAAATGACCTATAATGTGTAATTCTGCAAATGGGTGACAATTTAATATCATGCACAAGGAAAGTCATCTCAGGTTTGTACAGATCGCAGGAAATGCTAATGACATGAGGTACCACTAACTCGTGTGTAGATGTACTATGCCAAGGTCAAAAGCTTACCTTAGTAAATTACCAGACAGACACACCACAAAACATTGAACATTCTTATTCTTTAAAAAAGAATAAACAGGATTCTTTTTCAGTTTCTCTTGTGATCCAAAGAAATACAGTCTCTAGTCAGATACAAAGCCTGAAACAAAAAAAAAACACATCCAAAAAGCCCACGCTCACAAGAAACACGTTTAATCGGCAGTTTTATGGTAGCGTAAAGTCTGTTGTTTGCTGTGTTATTAACAAATGACATACATCAGGAATATTATTCAAGAAATTCTACAATTTTAATTGAACAAATAAGCAAGTTAATTTTTAACAATCCAGAGTCCAGCCTTGCATTGGTTTCCAGAAATGATTTATTTGTTTTTCGTTTCACACATCAATAAATACACATCATTTTTATAAATTACACACTGGAATGGTTGACGTTGACACGACCACGTAAATGCTTAAAATTTTATTGCTAAATGTCATTCACGATTATCCACATAGACTCACAGAAAAAGTGGGTAATGGGTTAGTGTAAACAAGTTGTCAGCACAGTCACAGTGTGCCCAGTGCTCTCACCACAGCCCACACCACCCAACAATAATAAGTGGTTTTAGTGCTTTGTTTATGAGCGTGATGCAAGCTAAATTAAATTTTCTTTGTCTCCCTCCTTAATATCTAACCCTGAATGACTAACGCTGACAGTTCACCTTGCATTCTTTCCTCGTTTTTTTGTGCATTCATTTTTTGCTTGGAATATCGGACGATCTTTCTTGTGTAATGCAGATACATATTATTATTATATGTCGTTCCATACTCCATTCCAAACACTGTATTAATGCCTTGTGCATATATGTATATCCCTGAAGTGTTTCGACCTACCTAGATTTTCTAGCAAAAATGCAATACCTGACGCATTTAATTTGTATCCTGGATAAATACATTGTTGTCAATGCATACACACGACCACTACATACCTATACCTTTACCATGACCGCTTTGTACTTCTTCTTGTAAGATTAACAGAAAGAAACAACAAGACTTGCATTTTATCACCACCACAAGAGAACTGCATGCCTTCAAGAACTATTAGCAAGGAGCGGAGGTGTATTAAATAGATTTCAAAGTAAGACGAGTAAGACTAAGACAATCATTTTTATACACTTTGAAAGACATCCACGAAAAGAAAAAAATTAGAAAATCTACACGTTCGTTTTCATTTTTGCAGTTTCAGTTTCGCCATGCACCATTTGCTGTTACGAATGACGTAATGTGCCATGCCATCTGTCTTTTTATATTGAATAAGACAGAGATTTAAGGAGATAAAAGTTACGTTAAGGCTTCACCTACTAATAACAGTACAAGACCTGTAATTTATAATACACTAAAGATATATACCGGAAGCCTTCAAGAACTACGCCACATACCGCAGATGCTACTGTAAGAATTTCTGATACGAATAAAACTTTCAACAATTTCCTTCTTGCAGATATGCCAGCCAATAAACCTTCGAATCCAGTCATGCAAATTGTTTTTCCACTTACCATTCCCACGTTAGCTAGGTGGTGCGTGCATTTTGTCTTATTTTATGATCTCATGTAGTAGCTATACTTTCCTGGTAATAGAAATAAGTACCACGTAATAATCTAATACTAAAACTTATGGGTTTAGCTGTTCCGACATACATATTATAATTTTGACAGTAAATAATCTACCAAGTCAATCATTTTGAAATAAAACTTTGAAATTTAAACACCAAAATGGCGCTGGTATATGAAAGTGGAAGTGCAACCGTGAATAGTAGTACAAATGTTAATTAAAGTTCTGATTAATTGTAAATACTGTCATAATTAGTTTTTAAAAATGTATCGTACGCAATATAATATACTATCCACAATCAACACTGCTCTAGCTCAGTGAAGGGGCGGTACAAATCCAGAAAAGTGAGACTTGGTAAGGTTGAAGGGTGCAAATGAACATTTTTTCATCATGTTGTCCAATCAAACACTGGAAGCGAAAGAAACAAATTTGATACGCTGGGTTTACCATCTGCAGGAACTTTTCCGTACTGCGTTGTCAGCAAATGTTTGTTCGTAAAGAGTACATTTGTCTTTACATAGAGACTGCTGAATGCTTCGTAATTTCTATCCTTTCGAGTTTCTTACGATTTCATACACATGCACGTATTTGTAGCAGTATCATGCAAAATTTCTTTTAAATCAGTACGTTTTATTGTCATTTTGCTATGAATCCGCAAAACATACCATAATAAATTATAGGCATTACCAACAATTAAAATAAATAAAGAACCATTAGTGAGTTCGGTAGCTGGTCACTCCTGATTGAGTTCATCAAGCTCGTTCATGACTCTCAAGACCAACTCTTCTGCGTACGGTCTCCCCACAACCTGTACACCTAACGGTGAGTTGACGGACTCCAATAGTTCGTTTTCAAGATATCGACCACTTTC
>JAHZNB010000382.1:0-19722 GCA_027744295.1 Callyntrura guangdongensis | reverse complement strand
CGCATATTGCAAAGTGCAGACAAGACAAGATACATTCACTCTAAATAATTCTCCATGAAAAATGAAAATCTGCCGAGTTTATTTTGTAACTGATGCTAACATACAGAAGGATGAGAGTGACGGTGATGATGGGTGTGGCTATTTTACTCCAAAAAAAAACGACCATCTCGTAGCTGCTTTGACCACCTTCGAAATAATCAGACTCCACGTAATAAAGCAACAGAAGCAGGACTACTACTGGGACCGCGCAATAACAATAGCTCTTGTTTCACTCACATATCGCTGCTGCATGCAATTCTCACTTATCGTATACAAGGCAAAAGTAAAAAGCACAATCAAAAGCTGCATAAATATTTAATCCCATAAAATGTAATGGCGTAACACATGATGGAATATTATGGAAATCGTGATGATGATGACGACGATGGTGATCTTGATCTTTAGGACTGCATTTGGGTTCTCTGACTTACTGTGAATAGATAATAGGTACCTTTTTTGTTATATTAACATACCTACCTGTATACCCATATACCTACATACATACATAACTTTTTTTACTTTACATACTAAATTAAGAAGCTTGTTTTGACCAGTTTTGCCATAATTATAATAAATGGAATTCATTCCATTTTAATCGGACTACGCACCTATCTCCTTTATATTATTACGTTTATAACAGGTGAACTTTTAACTTGATTAAATAATGCATGCACGCCAAGTGCCAACTGTTCTGTTCTACCTTCTTTCTGCTTGCCTGCCAACAAACAACGTAAGTAGACAAGTGATTTCGTGGCAAAACGGTTGCGATAAACAGCAAGGGTTCCAATCTCGTAAAACGCGGTAGTGAACAGAGGCGTACTCACTACCACCACGTAAAGATATATTGATAGCCAATTAACTATACATTTAAGTGTCAATCTAATTCACCACCTTGTTATATAAGGTAGCAACAGTAAGACGTAAGGAGGATGATGTGGAGTGCGAGATTCATATTCAATATTGCAAATTGCAATCACTCAAGATTAGAGACATTATTACAAAGAGAAGAAGAATGTTTTTGTAGACAAGTAATATATAGTAGTACAATAAGTAACAAATCAAAAAAGGGCACAGAGCAGGAGACATGTCTATGGAGGAATTATCATAGAAAAGGAGGAAATAGGTATCCGTCTTTGTCTACACAGTTATTAGTTATAGCTTCTGGTAAATTCACTCCGCCTATCTTTCATGTCAAGAAATAAAGGAGTAGGTAAACCGAAAACCGTTTGATTTTCTTAGTACACCACTGCTTTGTGAAATGCAAAATAGTGACCTTTTGCTCCACTGTGGTCTGCCAGCCAGCATGAACTTTTTGCAATTAGTTAGAGTTGAAATAAATGAATTTTTAAGTTGACGTTTTTGATGCAATATGCATAAATGTTCTCCTTCCATCGTATAAAATTACCTTTCAGAGCAGAAAACATATTATAGCTTTTGATTTATAGATTAATAATAACTTCACCGGCTATAATTTATGGCAACATTCTAATTGTCGAATCCGATTCAAATTTTGATGATTGGCAATCAACAAAATGAATTTTACAGGGCAGAGTGAAAATGTCTAACTTTATAGGTGGTAAAAGTCTAAAAAAAAAGTTATGCCCAAAACCATTTTCGCCTAAGAACCCACGTTCACGCTTGGGTTTTTTGTGCCCAGTTGACGTTGACATCATCAGTCCATCTTCGTCAGGAAAACATTTTGCTATTGCAATTTTGAGGACCATCTTCTTTGCACCACATTTTCTCTTTGGTGTCTCCATTTTTTTTGGTTTGTCATTACCATCAGTTGTCAGTTCTATGATGCAGCACTCCCTTATTTAGCACATAAAAGTCTAAAAAGAAACTGCAACTTCTATTACAAGTCATCATAGTCATCAATAATTGAGCCAACTCAATATTTGCACTGTGTGTGCACCAGCAATCAGAGACAACCATCATCACACCGTCAAACCCAACGTTTACATTTTTATTGGTAGTTTATCTTATGCTACTACTCATGTTTAATACAGCATGGTAGCTTTAACTTGTCTGGTAATGGACTTCAATTTATTGTTAAATTTTCCCTTCACCGCAACCACCAGCCTCCTTGTTAAGAACTTTTGACGAATGTCCTTTTTACGGCTTTAACAGAATACCGTTGATCGTGGTCAGCACTCATAGTAAACACTTCAAAAACATACTGCTCTAGTGTAGTTATCGTTGAGTTTGTATCACTCAGTCAAAAATTCAAAATGGTGTTGAGATTAAGTGTCTATTTGAATCGGTCAAACATGCCGGCATCATAACTATCTTCACAAAGACGCATCCTCCTCATTTTCATCTTCCCCTACTTTAATGGGTTTTTCCCATTTATGGCCAATCAAAAGCAGTTTACTCGCTGCATGCTCCTGCTGCTGGTTATGATTATTGTATGCGCGGCGGTCACAAAAAAGTGCCCGTTTGAGGATGTCATTAAAACCGACTTGCAAAATAATGCCGACTACTGCTGGGTTGAATAATATGAATACAAAGCTATATGAGCATGTTCACACCTTGGCAAGTCGTTTATAAAAATCTGTGAAAATTGTCTAGAGATGATTACAGTACTTCATCAGGGCAAAAAAAAGTTTTTTTGTTATTGTTTTTGATAATCATATACCACACAACCACCAACATAATACATTCATAATCATCTTCATTTACCTTTATTTATTATCATCATGCATATCACCTTCTTACCACACCGTCGTTTTGAAATCAGTATAACGACTAACGACTCTTCATGTACTGTGTACACATTCTAGAGCGCATCGTATCGTATTGTATTTATCGTTTTTTGCAAAACAATTTAAATGCATCTTTTAAAAAAATAACTTGTGTGAGTACCACCGCATCCTTTTATTTCTTTTTCTTTCATCGTTTCCGTCATGTCCTTTAATTACTGTTCGTTTTTCTTGAAGTGAAGAGACACACTATATACCAGGTCTACATTTCAATACGGATCTTTCTTTCTTTTTTTGTGAAGAAAAATAAATCCTGTTACAAATAACAACTACTATTACAAAATACACAGCTTTTTTACACTCCCCCACACGAAAAAAGTAATTGTATTCAAATGTTATCTTCAGTAAACCATGCAGAGCGGCGCGATGGTGGTAGTAGCAGTAAACTTATTGTATTGTTTACTGCTTCCTCCAAGACGCTTTTTTTTACTATCTTTCTCTCCTTTTTTTGCTATTCAAACATTGACTCAATTGTTACTATTATTTATTGCGACTGTATTTGGTTGGCTGGTATTCTTCTATTTCTTTTACTGGGTTGGTTTGTAGCTTTTCAAGAAAGAAAGAGAAAAAAGTATTTTTTGAATGAATACCAGAATCATCAACATTTTATTTATCAATGAAGCTATAACGGAATTTCTTGAACGGCTTATGTTTATGTCTTGTCACTACAAACTGCTCATTATAATCATTATTTGAAATGAAGTACAAAAAGGTATAAAATAATGACGGAGGAATGCACTTTGAAGCAGATTCAAAAAAGTGTAGAAGGAAATAATAATAATATAATGAGCGTAGAAAAAAAACTTGGAAGAGTTATGTAAATTGTAAACTTTTCAAAGTTTTACAAAACGTTATTGTAATAGCTGTTGCGTGTATTGTTGAAAAAACACATTTTCTACCTTATTATGATGACAATTGAAATGAGCCACGTATTGAGTTGACGAGACTGGCGTTGTGTAACTAACGTCAAAAGAATTTTATGAAGCGGAGTAGGCAATGTAGGTACGTGAATGTATGTTTTGTTTTTTTTTTAAAAAAATGAGCGAATAAAAGTCTAAAATGTGTACACTTTAATAAACGGAGATTCAAAAGAAATAAAATTGTGTAATAGCTCATTTTAACCTTTGCCATCCTGGCAAAGCGAATCTGTAGTAGCTACAATTGTAACTCATCAATCAAAAGACGAACCTGCCATTGGGATTTCAAATTTTCAAAAGGCTGGTTAAACAAAACATTGGAAACTTCTACTCCTCGTGTTTTGATAGATAACCTTTTTCTTTTGCAAGCCTACCCTGCACAACCGTGTATCACTGAGTTGTTTTCATTTTCATACAACTGTATAGCTTGATAAGATACCGAACATCGTGTATAGTTTTGAAAAGAGCAGAAAAATCCAAACCTAACCTGTAAGTCATCATCATACTATTAAAAATGCCAGCCACGTTTTTCCTTACGGACGAGATCTGCTTTCCCGATATCCACCTCAATGTTTGTCTGATATTCGTTTAGTATTTGCTTATAATTTATGGCAACCTACTAATATTGCTACTGGCGGATACGAAAATTTCATATCGCATACTTACGAATGCAAATAGCATCTCCCACAGAACACGCATTAGTTTTACATTCACAAGAATTTCAACAAGCCAAGCTATTCGAAGAAACGAAACGAAAGAAAAAATCTATGCCGGATGCACCACTATCAGTTAAATTCTCAATAAAATAAGAAGCCCTTTCTTAATCCTGAATACAATCTTCGTGTGTAGAAAACTCATGTTTTATTTATTCCTTCGTTTACAAGAACGTGCGTGCAATCCAACGAGTAATGCTGCTGTGATACCTATGAATATGCGGCACTGTGTTCTCAGAATAAAACTGTACCGTAGTTCCGTTCGTGTGCTGTTTTTCCCTGAAGGAATGACAGCGCAAACACATATTTAATATAAAGTAAAGTTCTATTTTACTGGCCATATTCTCGTATCATAATAACATGATAATCTAACCATAAAAATGAAAAGTATTTTTTATAGGTATGCACGACAATAAATCCTCATCTTGCAAGGTAATTATTGATAAGGTTGCTTCATTTGTTGATTAAGCTTTACGATGTATTTGGTCTTAATTAGGTATCTGGGTAGCTCATAGTCGTACAATTATGCCTTCCTAACCTACGGCAAAGAACGCACGATGGCAAACCCCCTTTTAGTTCCGATAAATACCAAAGCAGAGACAATTAGCTGGTGACTTATATTTTTTCACCGAGTTTCATATAATTGTGATTTTGTGTCGTGTGTGTCATGTCATTGACAGTATGACAGTATTAGGTAGGTAACCTATTAAACTTTTTAATCTATAAAACTGTAATAAAATGTTTAACCGTTGTATACAAACTGAGACAGCAAAAGTGTACAGTGTACCCCAATTTCTGTCAATAGCCTTTTGAATTACGGATGCTTTCACAATTCAGACGAATCTTGCAATCTGATTTATTAATAGGAATGATATGGGTACCTTGTAGTAGTATCATTGACAGTATGACAGTATTAGGTAGGTAACCTATTAAACTTTTCTAATCTATAAAACTGTAATAAAATGTTTAACCGTTGTATATAAACTGAGACAGCAGTAGTGTACAGTGTACCCCAATTTCTGTCAATAACCTTTTGAATTACGGATGCTTTCACAATTCAGACGAATCTTGCAATCTGATTTATTAATAGGAATGATATGGGTACCTTGTAGTAGTACCTGTACTTGTGATTTTTGTTGTGTACGTCACTCAACTGTGCCGCACACATGAAGCGTTTCCCAATCAATTTGCACATGTGTACTAATGAATATCGTAGACAGACTCATTTGCCGTCATCGTATGAAGTAATAATAAACTTTAAATATTACTCCAAAAATTGACTAAATTGCTGTCTAAAATCTGCAAGAATGCGTACAGTGAGAGCTGCACCTGTAGTGCGATATTGTTTTACTTACAAGTAGGCTTTCTACTTGTTAAGCCCAGAGCAGCGTTTTGTTACGATATATAAGACGTACTATATTGTCGTCTTGTGGTGGTGCTCAGTGTTCATTTCTCTGCCATTTTAAATAAATTTTCAAAAATATAGTTACTTCACTGTCCATTCGTTTGTCGTTATTCATATTTTTTGCGGGTGGTCTTGCCATCGCCTCTCCTCGTGTACACCTTTTTAGCACAGAAACTTGCACTTTTTAAAAAAAAAGTAATATACGTTCAGTCATTCATTTTATTGTGCAGTTGCGATATTATATGTGCACTGAAATCAGTGTGTGAAATGGTGGGAAATGATTTGTCACAATGTTTGACTTCAAGAGAGTTTCGAAAAAAGTAGGTGAAGTGATGAGAAAAAATGCAAGTGTCAAGAAAAATGAAAAAGGTTTTTGCCTCCCATAAACGTCTATGCCTACATCCATCCTCACAGTAAAATAGTATCGTATAGTCATATTATATACGAGTTTTTAAAAGTTTTTGTCTCCATTCTACATCAGAGAACCTACGTATGACTTGCCCGTATTTAATACGTATGCACTTGTGGGTGGGAGGAAGGTGGCGGATGATTATAGGTTGAATGAGGGTGTGTGTGGTATGTGTACTAACCTGGCAATGTCAAAACAAGGTGATACAAAAGGAACTTGGTGCATAGAAAGTTTTTGTCGTTGTGTTGGGTCCAAAACTTTTCAAAAAAATTGACTGCAGGTGCAGATAATTTTGAGTTTGACTTTTTAAACGTTTAACCAGTACGACTATTGCGACAAAGTCTGACGCCGATGAGTAATATAAATACTTCTTATGGTACTTCTCGTTAAATAGGTTTGGCGCAATGATATTTGAAGTTTGGGTAGTTTTCTTTCTCAAGTAATTTATTTGATAACTTTAAAACCGTGTTGTTCTTTGTGCACAATTAACACAACGGATGTATAATCATAGGTGCAGGTGTTATCATGCGGGTCGTGACTTACTGTGTGATTGGAATAGATTTCGTATGACACGTGATAATCAAACGTGAACATTTAAAAAAATTGCATTATAATCTTATTACTACTATCATTCTTTTGCCAACTAACTTTTTGTGAGATTCCCCGATTAGCTAATTAGGTTCAAAGAAACAATTATAATTTACATTAACACTGGCCTCTCTCTGTAACACATAGATATAATTGTTTAAATTACAAGATGGTCATTATTAGAATTTTGACATTTTGCGCTCATTCTAGTCGTTTTGTCATTAGGCTACCGACACTGATACAATGGCATGTGTTTTTCTGATAAGCAGTTAATTTTCTCTCCTGATTTTCTCTCACTGCGCGCGCACACCACGATTGTACTAAGCAAGTAACTGATTTATCACATCGTCAACTTCATTTCGTCGTTTGTCACGACACCCTAAAACTCTAATAAAAAATTGCAACTTCTCTTTCACTGTTTTGTTGTTTTAATAATGGACTACAAAATGAAAGCTACGTGAATCTTGGTCTGTGATACACATAATGAACAACATTCAAGAGAGACAGATAACAAATAGCGTGACCATTTATTTTTTTCCTACTACAGTAAAGATTTTATTATGGAAGAAATAACGCTTTTTATTTTTTTCATTACTGCTGACTGACATTGCCATTGCACTTGGTTTAAATTGCTTTTGATGTGTCCTGCTACAACAAAGAAACTACCTATCAGCGTGTAGTACCACGCGCGTGAACGTGCGTTGTTGGATATGCATACAGTTCTACATTCCCTAAAAACCCAAAGAGGTGGATTGGATTGGATTTCAATCTAGATACAGATACAACAAATCAACGATCTCTAAACACGGCCAAAAAGAAAGCAGCAGCAGTAAGACTAGTAAGAGTACATTTGTGTCGTGCATCACATTTCACAATTTTTTCTCCTCCTTGTTAAGTACCAACGTCGTACCCAGTAGTGGAAGAGAACAAGCCATCTAAAACGACTTTTTTGGGAGGAATTTTAAAGGTCGACTTGCATTTTAAGGAAGTTTTTATACCAATGCCATAATAATGTTGCATTGCACACGGTTGGATGTGATATGTGATGTGAGCAGTGACTTGGTTGGTACTGCACAGACAGTGATCACACCACCGCTGCTACGCAGTTTTGTTCACGTCCATTTTGACGCTTTTTAAAAACCTTTCTCTGGTGGTAGTTAAATCATCCCATCAAACGGATCAGTTGCTAAAAACTTTCGAATGCACATATATGTATATAATCACAAGGATGGTAATAACTCTGCTGCTATACGCAAAATCATCATCATAAATTCAAAATAACGTTTTATTTCTTTGTACACATTACTTACACACGCGGCATATATTTTATTCTGCATACAAGAAAAACAATCAAATACACAACAATGTCCACCCAACCGTCACCGAAAATAATGTGTGCCGCTATAATAGCGTTTTGTAGTTGGCGTGGCATGCAAAAGGGAAATGTCTTGCTTGACGTATGATGTTTGTGTGTTGTTGTTGCTCTTGTGTGCGTGGCGAGTATGCATATGACTTTGTACGTGTTTTTTAAATGGCCGTTTTACTACTGTAAGTCACGCCAGCAAAAAAACGTACATAAAAACTAACTAGTTACAGTTTACTACTGTACAGTCATTATGTTCCTGTGTTAGTATGACTATAATAAAGTATAGCAGGTAACTGGGTAAATTATGTATGAACCCTTTTCTAGAAACGAACCTATCTTCCACCAGCCAAACCCAGCGCTTGAACTGTTTTAATGGAGAACGAATTCGAGAACGAAGTTTACAATTATCTCTGAAAATGGCAGGATTTTTTTAAAAATTGTTTCACTACCAACCAGCACACAAGCAGAAAATAAGGAGCGATATTCCAAGCGTATCGTAAAATGAAAAACGAAATAAAAATAATATTTCATACGTAATTTATATATTTTATACAAAATTATAACGCCTGTGATTAAGCTTTTATGAGCGTAGGGGGCAGATTGGCCGTTTAATTTTAAAACATTTAATGCATTTCAAGATTATCGTTTATACGTTATTTATGATTATTTTTACTATTTACTTGGGTGTTGGGCACTCACTTCATTATTAACTTTTTACACTTTTCTTCTTCTCTGGAGTTTCACCTTGAACCATACGCAAGTAAAAGTACACAGTCGTATATTTATTTATCATTATTTATACTATTTACTTGGGTGTTGGGCACTCACTTCATTATTAACTTTTTACACTTTTCTTCTTCTCTGGAGTTTCACCTTGAACCATACGCAAGTAAAAGTACACAGTCGTATAATAATTAAGAAATATAAAACTCAGACTAAATGCGTGTGTGCCTACCTAATCAAAGCAGTCGGACGGATGTTCGTGAAGGTGGTGTGTATTTAAATTTTAACGATTTTTAACTATGCAGCAATAAACAAAAATGCACTAAACATTTATATAATAACTGTACAAATGGTACATATATAATTGCATTTTATGTAGGCTTGCATATATGGCATTCATTTTTTTAAAAAAGGAAGCAACAAACTAAACTGATTGGTTGATAAGCAGGTAGCGCACTAGCACGTACGAACATGCGTACGGACGCGCCTACCTAACAAGTTCAGTAGCATTTTTAGTTTTGATTATGACTCAGTTCACAAAAGGGCTAACGATAAACAGTTTTTTAGAAGAATTGCTAGAGCTATATAGTACCTTTGTTTCGTTGAGTGACTTTTAACAAAAATCACAATTTCTGTTTGTGTGATTAAATGTGTGTATGTACCTAAGCAGTTATTGTTTGTTTGTAAAGGACCCCCGCGCGTTCTCTCTGTTTTCTGCTAACGTGTTTTAATGGCAGTTGTAGACAGCAACTTGTAGTAGCTCAGCAAAAGAAGTCACAAAGTGCACCAAACAAACCGTCATACTTGTAAGAGGAAAATAGAAAGTCACCTCCACCACCTTCAACGTAAAAAACAAACTGGCTTTTTCTACTGGCATTTAGCATTCAAAAATTATCATTAGACATTTCAAATTTTAACTAGTGGTATTGTACATTTGGCAGTTTTACAGTAGTAGTTGTAAAAGACAGTGTAGCAGTGGAGGTATATAGTTGTATATGACCATAAACCATAATAATAACTCCTTTTCTTCGTGTTTTGTAGCAGAGCTAGTAATTCGTAATGATGACGAATGGATTGAATATTTCTTGCCATTTGACTTTTTACAAAGAAACGTGCTGTATGGGATATTCCCTTTTGTCAATTTTTTAGCCATATGCGCTCTCGCTCTCTCGTTCACTCCCAGTCAGTATCTTTTTGAATGAAATGCGCATGTATGCACGATGCACTTGTTAGTTACTGCCACTGCCTACTGCAAAACCGTATGCAAATTTAAAATGTCTTGGGGAATTCACCAAGTCATCATTTATCCCATGTGTGATCTTGAACGAAGGCAGACATATTTGCATACATACAATAATAAGCGCAAGCACATCATGTACTACTTCATACCATATATCACAATACAATATCCACATCATTATGATGATAATTACGAGCACGGTGGTGCGCTTACTATAACGTGTCGTGAAGTCAATCAGTTAATATTTTCCTTATGGCAGCGCAGCCGTAGATATCACAAATGCCAGATACTAAACGCTTCGCGGTACTCTATAAGAAACAGAAAACGCCACTGAAAACGAGATTTCAAGGCAATGTCACATTAATTACTAGATTTTTAACGGCTTGACGATTTGTTGTTGAAACAAAATTTTTACACAGATGTATACGCTCCGCTTACGCTGATGATGACGACGACGACGACGTAGGAGAGCAGTTGAATATTTTTTATGGGGATACACGGACATCGTCCTCTCATCATAAATCTTAAAAACTAAGCCGTAAGCAAAGTAGAAGTGCATTGCAGCGTAGCAATATCCGCAACCCATATCCGTCTGGCTTGAACTCAACTTATCATCATCGCCGTCATCATCTCTCATGGGAAACACGCTCCCTTAAAGCTATTAGTCAGCTGCAACATCAGCGCAAGTGTAACTATTTCAATAAAAGTGTAACCAACCATTTTAACGCTTCTCTGTAGGCAAGAAGGGTAGGATACCAAGTATCTGTACTCATTATATCTCTTTTTCTGCTTATTTCTCATCATCACGAAACGTTGTATTTTACCACTGATTATCTGCATTTTTCATTCAAGTTAGCTGAGCAAACAGGGGCATTTTTTGCTTAAAGTTGTTGCCTTGATTTGCTCAAGTAAAAGTGTTTCACATTTCATTTGAATGCGCCAGCGCATACATGAATACCTACACACGTCTTTCTACTTTACATACGAACAGGAGACAAGAAGGATTATTAAGTGCACCCACGACAATGACGACAACTTTAATAACGCATACAGTTCTATTTAAATAAAGGGATGTCTATTTGGTCGTTAAACAAGGGACTTGTGCCATCATCATCGTCGTCGTTATTATTCCTCTCCCACATGTCCGCTTTTATTTTACGCAGGCGTATAAATAGGATGTATGCAAAGGTGGTAGGCATTGAAATGAGCGTACTATTCCTATTCCTTGACGTGCAGAAAAATTGCTGCCTTAAAATAGTACTTAAGAACACGAACAGGAGTTAAAGTTAAACTGTACGATTAACTATTATTATATTAGTGAAAAAACATGAGCTCATGAGCTTGCTCACGCGACATTAACATAAATACGGAGGTTTAATTTTTCTGTAGCAGGAACATGTGTGTGGATGAGAGCTATTGCATGGACTCAACCTAATTCCTCTACTCAACCATAAAAGAAAAAAATGGCATTTTATGTCATTTTCCCTAAAACATTGCTTGTCATTTTTTCCTTGAGGACTGTTTGTTGTATCCCATGTGTCTTGAAAGTATGTAAAAGTAACAAAAAATAATTCCGTTCAGGTTTTTTTTTGTTAAATACAAAAAAAACTGAGCTCACAGTATTTCATTGAGAACTAATTTTCTTTCTCAAGTTTAAAGCTGGTACACAAGCTTCAAAAGTATTCTAGCAAATGTGCTACTCTGCAGATTTATTTTTATTACTTGTGTAGCCTAATAGCACTTTAATAACGGCATTGATTACAAAACTATTACACGACCTCCCACAAAAACTCCCACCACTACCCTCAAATGAGCCCTTCTTCATAGGGCTACAAGCAAGCATATCATGTTGGTACAAGCCAAATGAAATGAAAAGGTCGATAAAAAAAATGTTTTCAAAATCTTCAACGTGTGTTTAACTTTGTATAATTGTGCATTTACAGAATGTGTGTTTGATTTTTTAATTGTATCTTATAAATAATATTCATAATCTGTTGTAGTAGTAGTAGTGCAAAGTATGCATATATTATGATACTACGAACAACACTCAAATTTTGGTTTCGTTTCTTTCAAAAAAGGGAGAGAGAAAAAAAAGAGCGTGGTAAATATGGCGTATCGTATTTTTTCAAAATCAAATTATCTCTGCTTGCTCTTTAAACTGCGTGTGTGAAAAATGTGCGTTTTGTGCTATTATGTGGCTTAAATAATTGAAGGGCGCAGTGATGGATAATCGCAAACAAGGGGATATATATTACAAAGGGTATGATGACCCAGCGAGAAACACACATTATCTTTTTTTTATAGCAATCATCATCGCTGTCATTATCATTACACTTATACACCGCCATTTCACTGCGTAGTGCGTATATAAGTTTTTCTATCTCCATTTTATTTTTCATCGTGCTTCTAAAAAAATTACTCGTAACCAGTACTTATATGTTACAATTTCGAAATAATACATGATGTATGTCTCATTTCTTTGAAAAATGAAATCGTTTTATAATACCTACTCATTGAAATGAGGTAGCAAAATGGAAGTCAGCAGCAGCAGCAGATTGCATAGTATTTTGATGTTACTGCTGGCTGGTCTCTGATAAACGGTTGCATGATGAAATGATGATCATATTATGCTGATTTCATTATCACGTTATATCTGAAAAAATCGTTTCAACGGTTCAAAAGCATCTTTTAGCGACTACCGATGACCTTTCATAGATTCGTTTTTTTTCTAAGTCGAATATAATAATTAGGTAGGTATACGTAATATTTAGGATGGTCTGCTGCGGACTGCAGTCAATTTGAATACGAGAACAAAATTATATTTTAGTTGTAGGTATCAAACAATTAGTTTTCTAGCACACCTCGTGGCGCCGCCGCCGCTAAAGAAGAGTTTTTTTTCTCTTTTCATCATCGGCAGTTTTGCTCACAAAATAGTATGAAGATGTTTGAACATCTCTCATCAACATCCCATCGCCATCACCATCAGCGTCTTATTCTAATCAACATCACTAAAGTGAAAATACGTGCCTATATAGACATTTCTAGATTAGTTGGTATTACCGTGTCGAGGGAGAGAGAGAGAGAGAGATGGATGAAAAGATAAATAAAAGTAGTAAGCTTTGAAAAAAGTAGGCCGACCCAAACACGCATTAAAGAGGGGAAATCATATTTGTTTACACGCATATATTTATGGCTATGACCGACACTGTATGGTGAGCTTTGTGCACACAGTAATAATGAACAATTAGGTATTTATATGTTTATGCTGATTTTCTTTCAAAGAAGATGAGTAATAGAAGCATTACTGAAAGAGAAGATAATCTAGCTGTCAATAGGTATTACATTCACTATTAAATATTGCTACCAGTTTTGCAGTCAGTTTCATCCTCTCCCCCTCATCAAGTTATATTACCTGCTTTGCGGCTATTTTAAAAATCTTCATTAGGGTTATTACTTTTAATCATTGTTTTTTTCTCAAACATATCAAGCAAAATGAATAAAACAATCTAAANTGCGGCTATTTTAAAAATCTTCATTAGGGTTATTACTTTTAATCATTGTTTTTTTCTCAAACATATCAAGCAAAATGAATAAAACAATCTAAATTGTGCAAACAACCAGAGTAATTTTCTATTTAAAATAGAAAAACAAGATGAACTTTTACTGTTTTACATCATGCACGATCCGTATCAGGAGGAGAAGTCGTCGTTGCTGCACAGTAAAACAATGGAAATCAATTCACTTTTCACCGGTACTCGCGGCTACTGGCTACACACACCACTTAACAGTGAGAGATAAAAGGGAATAAAAATCACTAATTTTAATTTACGTGTGCTAGAAATGGGCAACAGCAGACAGAAAACAAGCGAGGAAAAAGTGAATTGATGTGCGTATACCTACATTACATATGTAGACATTGTTATAGTTGTTCTTATTATTATATTTATTATTATTATTATTGCATTTTCTTTCAGGGGAACACACCAATTTTACATTTCACACGTTTTTCTTTCAAGGTTAATCTTTTCTGTTAAACCCCCCACACACCAACTCTACAAAAATGCATCAAGCAGCCTATTTAAATAACTCCAACAATAAGACAATACGCCAGAATAAATGAGCAGGGTAGACGAGCGCGAGCGCATTTTAGGTCGGATGTGTGAGTTGTACATAATTCGTAGGGCATTGTTGTGTGGGATTGAGAATATTATTTTTGATATTACTGACTCAGCGGAGAGGAACTTAACATGTGTACTTTGCTGCTGCCCATATTAATAATATCATTCATCATGAGAGGAAAAGTGATGACCTAGAACGAAGAAAGTGAAGTGAATGCATTCTATTATTCATTTTTATTATCATGGGATAATAACGGCGATGATGATGATGACGACGAGTTGAACAAAGACGAGAAGTGATCCTCATGTTCAACATGAATCTTCAATAAAATATCAACAATTATCAGCCCTTCTGATACCATCGTCATCGTCGTAAGCATAGTGTCTTCTCTTGTAAGTCTAGCGTACCTGAATATCACAAGCACATTTTAATATTATCTCGTGTCATTATCGAAATGGAAATGTGAAATTGCAAGTGACGCTTAGGTACACACAATTTAAAACAAGAGCGTGTATGTGTAGAGAAGAGAATAGAATAATAATCGAACATCCCATTAAATCCACAATCTCCTCAACGGAGAAGAACGTGTGTTCAACGTACTTGATTGTTAATTATTGATGTGAATGTGATTCGTCGAGATGAGCGCCTTATTAAAATCAGGTAGACAGACAGAAAGGGAAAGGAGAGAGAGAGGAAGAACAAGGTACAAAAACGGATGTCACATTCATTATTGTGGTGTCTACGGCAAAGGCCAGTAATCACGTTGGCGGATCGGACAACGAACGGACGGAACAGGCAGCAGTAGAACAACAACACAATACAAAAGTGCAGAAAAAATACGAATGTTCAACAATTGACAATGTCAAATGGTAAGCGTCAGTAAAAAGGAAAAGTGCATTGGGTATGCACGCAGGTCAGTAGAGTGTTAAAAAAGTGAAGGATGACTTGATTATTTGACCGTCAGGCACACACATACAGAGAGAGGAAAAAAACTCACCTAAATCAACGTCACAGCAGTAAGCAGCGTCAAAAGCGCTCGGGGAGAAGTGAATATTTCTGATCGAGATATAATAGGCATGTGTAAAGCGAAGCAGCGCGGTAGATGATGATGATGAGTGATTCGAATTGGTGATAAGTGATAAAGTATGCGGCTGATTATTGTTTGAGCAAAGAACGTGTTTGTATTTCGTTTCAAGTGCATCTAGATATATTGTACAGGTACGGGGATGTTGTATTGTTGATTGCTATTATTGTTGCAACTTGCAGCAGTGGTGGTTGTTATTGTTTTTCTTCTTATATTTAGCACTCGTTTTTATTGTCTTCATTGTTATTTATGTTGTATTGGAAAACTGCATTGTAGGCATATTTTCCTTCGCTATCTGCATTGGCTTTGACCTTTGATTCTAATTTTATTTATTTCATGACAATGCTGCTGATGATGACGACAAAATTTCACAACAAGCGACATTCACTTTTTTCGCCTTCAAGATGATTTTTGTTTGTCGTCACTGATATCTTTTAAAGTATGTAGACAAAAAAGTGGACAAATGATGACGACGATGTGATGATGATGGGTGCTGATTTGTTGATATGGCGGTGCAAAAGTGTGACGGACTATTTAAATGAGCGTCTTCGCCTTGCTGTCAACTGTATCAGTGCAGCACCCTGTTGATGTTATAGCAGACGTGCCGCTACATAACGTGTAAAACAATTACAATATACATCTTCGAATACAACAATACATTTTTAGTTTGTGTCAGATTAGATGTATCTCTGCCAGTTATTTATTATCATGAGCAATCAATGGTCAATAAAAATGGACCATTCAAAAATGATGAAACCAAATCAACTAACTGAAAAAAATAGTCTTGTCAACAGCTTATTTGATGACGATCATAACAAAAGAGAGATACGTATAAGGAGCCTTTTATTGGATTTGGCTATTGTTTCCCAAAAGATCACATTCCACCTGCTTTACAATTTTTTCAACTTTTAAATTTCCTCACAGGGTGTAACATACAGCTACTACATCACATGACGCATCGCAGTAGCAGTGCTTAATTTAATTACACCATCAACAAAATATTAAATTTCGTTAACAAATATACGCAAAAATAATCACGCTAATATAAAAAGGTGTTAACTTTTGGCTCATATGAGGATGATGATATGCAGACATGTAGGTATGCTGTTCACAATGATGGAGAAAGACTGGCCCTGCCTTTTGCATTGCTTGTTGAAAGAAAAGTGAACGTGAAAAAATTTCAAATCTTTTTTTACCTACATTTTTTACTGTTAACTTTTTCAAATTGTCAATGCTTAACTAGAATTATGTGAATATTTAAACATCGGTAAACTTTTCATTGTGGTACAAACGTACATCTCGGTATGTATATAGCCATTTTGCAAGTGCAGTAGCAGCTATTCGTCAAAAAAATAAAAATAGCAAAAAGAGTCTTTAATTTCATGTGAGCGCAACCGTCATCATCGTATTACTTATCAGATTTTATTGGGTGCATACACCTGCTGTAATGGTGTAATAGCCACAATAATAATATGCTACCATATAATAACGTGCGTGTGCACTGTGTATGCCGAGTGTGGACACTTATTGCTACCCTCAGTAATATCGTGCTGAAAAGTAGTAGTGGTGGGTGATCACTGCTAAAATGTTATCCATCACACAATTACTCTTTCTTTACAGCGATTATGTTGATGACGATGATGATGGTAATGATAATGACGGCAAAAAAATAAAAGAGAAATGATAATGCGAAATGTGAATGACCACACCAACAGCAATAATCGTCGATAACCAAAGTTAACCATTTTCGTCAACAATGTACACAAGGAGTCGAGTCGTTCATCATCATTCCGTTAACCACCTCCATCACTCCATTCCGTCTGCCAAATGATATTTTCTTAAAACGTTAACTGCTTTGTGCTTAAGCTGTTTTATTACTTGACTGTTTGGTTGGCCTTTCTGTTGGGCAGTGAAGCGAAACAAGATACAAACAGAACATTTTTTTTGCAATCACAACAACAGTACAACAGTACAACAACGAAATAATCGAGAGTAAATAAGAAAATGTTGTTAAGTTTTGATGGTGTTGGTGGTAGGACAGTTGGATAAGTTATAAGTTAGAATTTTTGGACGACGATGATGACTTGACCCATACAAATCAAATCATGGTGTCGTGGTATTGGCTGGTATAAAATGGGCGATGGGTGCATGGCTTAACGATGGTACTTTATTGAACATTGTATACTTTTTTTCGTCCATTGTGTATATTCATGTATTATTTTCTTTGACAGGTAGGTTTCTAACGTTTAATTTGGGTACATTTTCTTTTTGCATTAGCTAAAATCTGGAGCAAGGTACAGTCAACCCAGCGAGAATAATAATGGTAAACTGAACATAAAAGCTAATAATTTTTCTTGGAAATAAAATTACATCTTTGCCATTTCAATTACGTACAATGCAATAATACATTATATATTTTTCCCGTCGTGATGCATTTTTGGCTGTGCGGACGAATCTGTCAACAGCCTCGCGGTTGAAATAAAAAAAATGTGTAATCAAAAATAACTGCGGTTCGTTTTCACTAGTTCATAATAATAATATACTCAGTTTCTACTTTAATGCATTTTTTTCTCACACAACGACCTTTTCCTCACACTTTCGTCAATTTTGAGATATGAAAGAAACTATTTTAATATCTTAATTGAATGCAATGACGAGAATCATGTTGAGAGTAAGACAAGTGCAGGAATAAATTACGCTAGAACATTTTTTTATGTCAGTAATAGTAACCAAAATCTTTCATATATGAATATATAATGCGTCATGTATCTGACGTTACTCCGAATTTTTTGTCACTGTATGATCAACTGCATGACAGAAAAGGTAAAAAGGATACATGTGTCACTTGAAAAGAATGAAAACTGCGGTAATATTTATGCTGAACTCTTTTTGACAAGATAACTCGTTCAACTCTCATTCTAAAACGGCAAGAGGGAAAGAGAGAGAGAGATAACTTCCCTCCTGTGGATTTGTCAGTCAGTTGCAAAAGTCCTTGTAAGTAATCACACTACAATAGACTGAAAATGAACTGCATTTTTAACGGCAAGAGGGAAAGAGAGAGAGAGAGATAACTTCCCTCCTGTGGATTTGTCAGTCAGTTGCAAAAGTCCTTGTAAGTAATCACACTACAATAGACTGAAAATGAACTGCATTTTTTGTGCATTGAATCTGGGTAAAGTGGTGCGGTATTGCATTCTCGAACATGAGTTCATGTGTGTGAGTGTGTGGGTCTATTCAAATAGACAGACCTGCGTGTTTTCAGTTAAGTTACCTTTACGGTACCAGACACACGCAGTCAAGATTTTTGCACTTTTGCTTGCATTAAAATGGTGGATGTAGATGTAGAGCACACTACAGATAAGAAGTATAATAAATTTTTTGTGTTACGGTTCATCTGAGAATCAAATAAGATTATTATGCTTGCCGCGATCAAGTGGTTTGATATGATCAACAAGTTCTAGTAAAGTATGCAATGAAGCAGAATAAAAATCATTGATAATCAAGTACAGTAGAGAAAAACGCAACAAAGGGCAAGAATAATGAGTTTTTTTCTTCATTTTGCACAGTAACATTACAATTTTTATTGGTCAACCTCGTCATCATAATGTGGTACTGTAAACTGCTAGTGTACGAGCGACATATAACAACCGTACTACCACAATCCACCAAAAAACGCCAAACAAACTGACACAGATTTTTTTCGATGATCTATCAGTGTTCTCCATTTTGGTTAGTTGTGGCAAAGTTACAGTGATACATAAATGTCGATGATCTTTGTAATCTCTTCATAATCAATATTAACAGGAAAACACAAAATATGGCAGGTTTAATAAATTTTAGCGTGGAGCTGGTGGGTGCGGGCAGTAGCGTAGCGGACTATTTTTGTACATTTACCGATATTGTTAAGACATTAAATTGGTGTATTTGGCTCAGATAAAAAGCTTAGGTATTATTTTCTATTATTATTACCGACACTAGTATTATATTCAATTCCTATGGTCGGCATAAGACCTAAAACACTGTATATAATGTTACATATATGTACCATGCATATTTCATGCATTTGGTCTTCAAGAAGGACTCATTAGGAAGGACAGTGGTGAGATAATAGCATACGATTCCACTATGGTGTCAGTAGCACTAAGATTTTGCTACTGTTGAGTTGTTTCACAAAAGGACAGTTGAATAGTCTAGTAATAATGTTAATGTGAAATAAATACCTAGGCGCTGTTTAAGACTTTGGGGTTCCGTTCCACGGAAATTAACACTCATTGTGACTGAATTTACATACGGTTAACATTTCAAAGAAAGTTCACAATAGTCACAATAATTGAAAATCATTGACATTCTACCGTGT
>JAHZNB010000381.1:0-20346 GCA_027744295.1 Callyntrura guangdongensis | reverse complement strand
CTTGTACCCAATCCCAGACTCAACAAACTTTACCACGAACGCAGGATATTTAACATCCCTTATGGTTTTTCCGCTTATTTCTCCCAAAAAAATCGTATTTTTCTTCTATAGTTTTTACTTCTCATGTTTCCTTCTCCTTCCCACCGACAAAATAGCACACTTCTATATCTGGTCAATCTACCAACAGAAATTTTCTAATGCCCGAGAGTACTAACATGTGACTTACAACAACGGTACAATACAAGCGAAAAAAGCAATAATCCTCTATTAGAGGAAATACCATGAATTAATCAATTATGTCAGTTTGTATTGCAGAATCGGATAAAAATGTCAGAACTAACTGATCTAAACCAGTACCATATTAACTTTCTACAAATTATACACCTGTACAGATCCAGACAACTTATTGATCCTGGGATTGAATGAAACATCAATTCCATTGAAGGACGGATGTTCAACATACACAACAATAACGAAGTGATCAGGCGCTCAATAGCAATAAAGTATTCCAATTAAATACAAAATAACCAGTGATGCACTTGTACAAGCAATCTTCGCAAACCATCTATCCAACTACACTTGTTCCAAAGTAAACTCTACATATGTGTGTTGTATTTGATCAAAGAAACTTAATTGCTGCTTCTAACGCCTACTCAAAGCGAGATGAACTCTACATCGTTCTTGAGTTGTAAGTTATAATGCGTGTAGGTAATACATTTTACTTGATAGAAAACAACCGTATTCCAACAGCTTACTGGCAAAAGAAGCATATCTTACAGTAATGAAAATTTTATAGGGCGGTTGGTAAGTATGCTGAGTACAGGGAGTAGTGCATTTAGTTTAAAAACAAAAACTGCGAACCCTACCTTTACAAATTTTTCCTGTGACGACAGAATATCAAGAAAAAGAGCAATTTGTTCACTGCTTTTATGAATCCCCTTGTTTTTTCCTGTACGTGGTAGCGTGTTACTCAAGCAGGTCTCTTCGGTAAAAAAGCTTGCATGTGTGAAACTTTTTGACGAACTCATGGCACTACGTCGGAACGAGCTTTTGTTAAAAACAACTTTTATCGACGATGAGATACTTTCTTTGCTCGAACTTCTAGCTTCGTTTAATGCTCGAAATTGGCTGTTTGTATCAATATCACTACTAGACTTATTTGTTTGACAATCATCATCATTATCTACAATTGGCGAGGTTCCTTCACGATGAAGGAGAGTGCCACTCTTACAATTCACATTACTGCTACTCTCATTGCAACTACTGCCGTTATCATTATTACTAATACTACTGGCTTTACTAATACTATTATGTAGTTTTAAACTTCCCGAGCCTGGACTTGTGTCATCAGATGTTGAGCGACTGCCACCCGAGGGCGAGTTGCTACTCAATTCATTACAATTTACAGGGTGACCGTGGAATGAGTAACTGAGACATTTCGATGACTGGTATAAGCTCGGTAACGGTCCAAATGCTTCTGTCGATAAATCTTGTTCGCTGGATGTACAAAATGGAGAAGAAGTGTCCGTTTTACTACCACTTGATAAAGTACGACAACCGGACCTACTAGCTGTGCCACCACCACTACCCCCACCCTTGCGAGTGCTACTGTTGTTGCCGCTAGACAACTTTTTATGAGTGATAACCGGCTCTGGTGTGAAATAACTAACGGGGAACTTTTGAGTGTAACTTGAGGGCAGTTTACTGCTTGAACTAATGTGTCCACCGGGAATGTTCTTGGTGGTGATACTACTTCCACCATCGTTGATGTTGTTTCTCGACGTGGACGAAGACAAGGTACGATTGCCAACTGGACTCGAATTTGCAAGCAGATGTTGAACTGATGTGGCTTTCGAGCTACTGCTATCCAGTAGGGACGGTACACTAGGTGGTAGCGACAATGGTCGGGGTTTTCTTCCAGTGAATAACTGATAATCACTGTAGGAAGACGGCAAATTCCGCAAGTTCCCATTAGCAATGTCCAGTCCATTACCACCAGTGGGATTTCCATACGAGTGGGATGTGGATAATGAAGCTCGCGTTCGACTACGGCTGTTGCGTAATTGGGCTCGTCCTGCAAGCGTAGAACAGGGTGATGACGATGATGACAATGTACCAACAACGCCCGTGGCAAGCAAAAGCTTTCCATTTTCGTCCTTATAATCATCATGGTCTGATTCCGAGGACACAGTAGTTGTTGAGCTGCGACGATGTGGGTACTGGCGATTTGCATAGGGGTATTCTGAGCCTCCTATAAGGGAGGTATAGGACACTCGTCTTCCAGATATCACTGAACTGCTGTCGCCTCTGCCACCGTCAAATTCACTTTCCCTTCTTTTTCTTCTAAGAGAAGCGGAAAGAAATGAGTGAACTGATATGCTGGGATGCATTTAATTTAGCCAGACACAGTTGCTTCTTGTAATATCGATGAATTTTGATTGCCCAACCAGAGAGATTCCCCAAAAACGTTTCGAGCAGTTTTATGATACACCAAGTCTACATTTTCATGCAGTTCCTATAAATCTCAACCTTCACACAAGATACAACGGCATCTATATATTTGCCAATGCATATTAAATCAGTTTTCAAGATCATTTAAATCGTGAGCAGTTTGTCAGGTCCAATACTATATCTTATGATGGACATGTGAGGACTTTGCTTATACTCTGTCCATTACGGGTTGCCTTCCCGTTCAATATCAAAAAGTTGTAAAAATCAACATGAAAATGTGTTTCAAGCTGCTGTATGCTTTTAGCTTTGTTAAACTCACAAAATGAGATTTTCTTTTCTGCTTTCTGTATTAATATAAAATCAAGCCACACGAAAGCACTTCTTGATTCTAACGACTATGATTTTCACACTACCATTTTCCACGGTATCAGCAGTAATAACAAATTTACAATGAAACACAACCACATCAACACCAATACACAGCACTTATCACAAAATAAACATAAAAATTTGCATTAAAACGACATTAAAGGTAATTTGATCGCCTGGTTCTTGTTGTACTGTTTACATGGGTAATCAAACATCTATTCGATGTTTTTCTTGTAAATCTATAAAAATGTCCACTGTTGCGCCAAGTAGTTTTCTCCTGTGCACAGAAATAAATAACCAGTACCTGTCTCTTTTCTCATTACAAAGGAATTCTGTATTTTTTCTGTCGCCTCCCAAACAGGCCCATTACTACCATTACTGCAGTTCCAATTTAAGTGGTGCGCCTCATATGATACAGAGGAAAAACTTTTCATGATTGCAACTAAAGAAATTGGGAAACATGACCAACGATTCTAGTGGTAGACGTGGTTGTAACGAAACCTGGAGACTATCTCTAAAAGTGGTGCATGCCTAGACACAAAGACACACACACACGCTAACTCCCTTTCTCCTCTTTCCTTTTTGATACCCTAAGCGGGTTATTACTCTGACAGAGAAATGGGTTCCACAGATTCCAGCATCCACCAGAAACAACTCCAGATGAACTTACTAAAACCTCAAGAGTTTCTCTGGGTTTTCTCGCTCCCTGAGTTTCAGTTTCTTTTTACGGCATGCCATGCGCCAGAAACTGCATTCAGCAACAACGAAAGACTTATCCCGTTCATCCACTAGCAGAGTAAATGGTGAAGAGTGAAAAGAGTGCGAGGGGTTGTTGTTAGAGGTGGTAGTGGCGGTGGTGGTGCATGGTGGTGGCGTGGCGATAAACCTAAACACTTAAATAATACACACTCTAGTAGTAGGAGTAGTGAAACACACACGCAGCAAAATATGCCTACCTACTTTCACGCTAGTCTTCCAGAGTGGCAGTCTTTTCGAAATAATAATAAATGCTACAACGTTTATGTTCCCATTCCGTCAGTGTACGAAAGGGTATTTCTACTACGCGTTCAAGGTTCATAAAGGTATATCTTTCGATATATATTGGTCCTCTCTGAACCATTTTCACATTCCACGCTTTCAAAAACTCCCAAAAAAATTCCACTTGTTTTAACAGCACACCATAAGAGAATCCCTTTTCAACATAATATTTTAAACAGTAGTAGTAGTAGCAGTAGAGCAGGAGTAACACGACACCAAAAAACATTCAAGTAGTAAACAGTGAAGAAAAGAAAGTATCTACTACTTCTCCGGCTACAAGACCGTATGTCAAACTTTTTTTCCACAACACCCTTCAGCAACTACTACGATACGGTCAGAATGCAGAACACTTTAAAAAATTGAACCAAGACGACGACGACGTCGGTGGTGACGGTGGTGGTACTCTTATGTTTGAGGACAAAACGGTGGTGCTAGTTTAAATTCAGTTGGGTAATCTAGCCAACCATAATAACATGCCCTGCAAAAGAAGTGAATGCATTACGGAAGTTGGGCAGACATGCACACAGCATCAGACAGAAATTTTCTACTTTCAACACTCGAGTTGTTAACACTATTATTCCGCACGAACCTTTCCCATTTTTTAAAACGAATTTTTACACAAATTTTTAAGTCAAAACATAACAGCATCATATTTTATTTTTAATTTCCACATTGTACAAGCCTCGTGTGCGTGGTAGTTTCCATTATTACACGGACAGTCAAAAACTCTACGTAGTAGGATGGTTCTTGTGCAATTATTTTACGAGCAAGCAAGCCAAAAGTATATGGTATGTGTAGTTGTATTTTCATTGAGTTTCTTGTCAACTTGTCAATCCACAAGTCCAAATATGACGAAGTAGTTCACAAATAGAACTTGCACATACAAATCCTAGGCTAGCCTGTACTGTCTGCGAGTAATAATAATAAATAAATAAATATAATAACAATTATTGTACCTCTTCCACGGCGCGACATTGTCCGTACCCATTTTTGGAAAACGCCGACTGCAGAATGTCTTGTATAACTACGTAGGTACATTGACTAAACCGACGAAACACTGCCATCAACTTGCAAAAACTTAAATGACTCCCTCTCGATTATCCTCCTCCTCGTCGTCATTCATGTAAGCTGAATTTTACATGCATGTTTGACGAACATCTTCAATGTATCAACATCAACTCCCCCTGCCTCGGCTCTCCACGCAGCCACAGCTGCACCAGATTTAATTATTTCTTCCACTAAAACCAACTGATCGTCGAAGTGGAAGGAATGACGGATGAATGATAAGTGAAAAATGTCAGCATGCTTTCAGGGCAGCCAAGATCCTGGTTTATTTCAAATTTTCTCAAGAGGCAAGGCTAAATTCGAGACTCGCTCACTTATCGCCAAGATAGCGCCAACAGACAAAGTGCATTTTTTGTATTTTAAGAATGCTTCGTAATCCTGTGTTTTCCCGACAAAGCCCTGTTGTTTTGTTTTACAATACAAAAACTGTCTACTGGTTTTCAGTTACAAGACGCTACATCTACATTTCCCCTCATTCAGGCATAATTTTTTGTGCTACTCTTTCTGGGTCGGAACGTAAAAAAGATATCGGGTTTATCAGAATGGATTTAAGTAGAAAGTAACTAAAATCTTTCTTCAAAGATACAATTTTTAAAAACTTTACTTGAGTAGTAAAAATGGATGTATAAATGTAATGGAAAAGCAAATAAACATATCGTATCAGCTAATGCAAATACGTAACTGACAGATAGACATGTACGTAGTTGTAAATTTGCGTGAAACAATTTTTAAAACCATCATTTTGACCTTTTGTTCTTATTGCAAATAATGTCAGACATCAAAATCGTAATAATAATGTACATAATTCCTTGTTTAGACATTTGAATGGTACCATAAATGCGAAAAAAGCAATGACAGGATTTTCAAACGAAAGAAGCTGGGCATTTAATAATATCAAGGTCTAATCTATGCCAATGCACATGAGTTACATACAACACAAGTGAATAAATATTTACACGTGTTTAGTATTGTGTGCTACAACAAGAAGTAGAGGTAGTACTAATCCCATGCAAATACTAGGCACTGAATGAATCGAATAGCGTGTATTAAATAACCCCGTGGTCGAACTGAAGGTTTGTAAGCACCATGCTAGTCTTACTTCTTCGACTTTCTGGTTGTCCGAACGAAGATTGTATCCTTATAGAAATATATATACAAATACGAATGTACTTGCTTCATATTGATCAACTACTATATAAGCATATTACCTTTCGTAGCATTGACAGCAGAGAGAACATGAAAACAAGTAAAAAAAAGTTAGCTCAGTTACCTCTAAATAGCATGCCGCTGCCGTCAAAAGATTATCAAAAATACATACTTTGCACACCCATTCAATTAAAACTCATGTTTTGATTGAGCCGCCCACATTTCAAGCTAATAAAATGAACATGATATTAACTCATGTAATTGTAATGTGTACTCATGCAAAATTAACCACTTGAGATATTTTAGCTGTCAGACTCCTTACACGATTTGCCAAAATAATACGAATACCTACACCGAGACAAATTGGTAGATATTTAGCTACATTCAACACGCCAACAACCAGATATCATGCACTACAAGCTACACGCCATATAATCAAATTTTGTGCAGATGTAATGAATGAAGCATCCGTCAAAGTAATATATACGTAACATCCAATACGGAACTATTAATTCTACAATTTCGTCAACAGATAAAAAAACTCGTATGGTCAAGTTCGAATGATAATATTTATGATATGATAAATACTTTGCACATTTCATTAAATAAAATTCTCGAACTCGAGGTCTTAGAAATTCATAAGCTTAAAAACATGTCGTGGAAGTATTATGAAGATAGCACATGCAAAAGTATAACGATACTTAAGTTAGTGATAATTATCTTAACAGGAAGAACGAAGAACTAATATTGGTTTAATGACACCTGAAAATTTAAGAGTCTCTAAAAATTATCTGCTTATTTGGTTACTTTACAACATTGAAACAGGTATGCATTTCACTTCCGTCCCATGTAAAAAATAACAGCTTTTTTACTTTACGGTTGGTAAAAGTTATAAGAGTAATAGTGTTTTAAACGCTCATTGCATATATATTCAATTAAGTTAAAAACTAAGCCTACTATCAATTACATAGTAGCGAAGAAACGTTCGCATGTCTTTAAGGACGTATGTATGAATAGAATTTTGGATATACGGTATAGTACCGGTAACAGGCACGATCATAAATACGAATTGTCATTTTTTATACCATCTTTAGAAAAGTTTTAGGTACATACAAATCCCATTCAAAGCCACACCTGGGCACAAAATTGAATTTTTAATATCATTCTTATCTTAACTCATATTTCATTGCAATTTTTCACGCAATACACCCCGTCATTAATTTCGTTCTTAGGTATGTATACACTTTGTGTACGCATAACAGCAATATATGTGCAAATAATACCGTTAGCCAAAAATGGTAGGCACGAAATGCCAATAACGACTAACGACTCACGTTGACGATTATTAATGAACTTGCTAAATAGCTGGGAACTCTACAAATCGTGACGTCTTGAGAGGATCTCCCATGTCCCGCATCGGGCTTACAAAACTTGGGCCTGTTTAGGCATCTCGGTAGTTTTTTAACTGTTGCATACACACAGGTATTGCATTTTGTAGTTGAGACCGTAAAAATAAATAAGAGTACTAACAATGCTTCTTTTATATTCGTTCTCTCCCTGAAACTCATAAATACCTGCAACACGTTTAGCCATTGGGATATACATTGGTGCTGCTGCTGATACTTGCTGACTACATTTACGGTTCATTTTGCCATATGCTGTCCTGGCACAAATGGCTCCGTTTGCTTTCATATTTTCTCATAAATAAAAGTGTTGCTTTCTTCTTCGCACCAGCAGGAGTCTTTTTAGCTTTTTGTAGTCACCTACTTAATATCACCGATTTGAAACCAAAGAAGCTTTTGCTTAGCAAAAAAGTAATTATGGCTTTGCTCGTTCATTCTCCAACCATTTGTATTCAGCATGCGCAGCTTCTCTCTCGACAACAATAACAGTGTGCATCAAATATGCTATAGCCTTTTATGAAAACTAATTTACATGAAACAATGGCTTGATGAATAATATACGCATAATTCTAATAGGATACATGCATGAGTTTTTCATTTAAGCTTTTGACATTTTTTCTACTTTAATTTTTCAACCTTATATTGTAAATTACTGGCAAATCTACTATACCTGAAACGTAATTTAAATAAACCATTTGGAACATACAGCACATGATGGCACAATAATCCTCGTGATGACAATGATACGCAATAAAGCTGTGAGGCTATAAATTAACGTGCAAGTAACGGAAGATGCGTGCCACACGAAATTAATGAAATAAACGTGTGACTTTGACATTTAACGCAGCAACATTTACTTTTTTAATTTAATTAATTCAAGTATTTTCCCTACACAACCCGACACACTATAACCATATATAAAGAAAAATACACAAGCAAATCGCGCATGTCAACTGTACCGCTGTATTACCATAAAATGAAAGTAGTGAGAAGCGATGTAATAGGTAATTGCAACTGTCAGTACAACAGTTCATAGAAGACAACTGTGGAAATGGAAACTACCCTCGTTAGCCCGTCAATCATGACAAGCACAGCAATATGAGTAGACTGCGGTTTTCACCCTAAGGCCATTGCCAGTTTTTTTGAACAACCACTCACTGGATTTAAATAATTGAATGCAGTTGACCTCCCAGAATAAGTGCTAACCGCAATTTTGATTTTTCAGTTAGTTGAATTTGAAAACTTAAACCAAGCCAGAACTATCATGAGAAAGAGAAACGCAAAAATGCATAAGCAAGCTAGCGTACCGCCTGTTGGAGAATCGAGGAATTATTTTCAGAGCAAAAGTTCTGTACCTTTAGTTTCTGGAGAGTATTCCGGAGAGCGCTGGAGTCCCGGGAAACATTCGGCCCCAGTCGGTGACTTTCATTTTCAATGCTGTCTAGCACTCTCTCAAGATCCGCTAACCAAGCAATCTGGGCATCCAGTTGCCGGTCGATTGTAGATACAGAAGCCTGAGCTGCATGCAGAGCACGTCCATGAGCAACCACACTATATCAATTTACAAACAAATGAGCATAAACTCTTCTGCTAAGTTAACATGCTACACTAACCGCTGTGTTACTCCAAGAGAAAGCTAAATAAAACCATAAGGGTCCTTAACACACGGTATGTGCTCACCACTCACCGCTGTAACGAGAATGCATTTTTTATTTAAAATCTTTTCATTTGCTTATTCGCATATGGCAGGAAAATTACCTTGTCTTCAGATGATTATATCTTTGGTTAACTTGTTCTGTGGCTCGTTTCAAACGTGATGTATCATCTTGTTGATAGGCCGCTATCAGGTGTTGAGTAAGTTGTTGAAATCCCTCAAGCTGTCTTTTGTACTGGTGTAACTCAACGTGTAAATTCTAAAACAATAGAGGTAGTCATAAAAGAGTTAAAATCACAAAAATTGAATATATAAAAACGAAGCATGTAGAATGGTTAAGCCTAAAATGTTTTCTCAGGTCATAATAAAAATATACCTTCTGCTCCCTAACTTGACTGTCGACAAGGTCGCTGGAGTGAGGAATACTGCTTAGTTGATGTAAGCGTGATTCCATGTGCCCCAGCCAAGCATCCACTTCCTTCAGTTGACATTCCCATCTTATTGAGTCTGATAGACATTGCTCAAGCTGTGTTTTACGATTGACAACTGCCTGATTCGTTTCCACCCAGTGTTCTCTCAACTTGCTCACTGCAAACATGCAAACACAACAGAAACAAATAAATGGTAGCGTAGTAGTAACAATAATAATTTAATTCTCGAAAGAAAGGGGCTTTCTCTCGAAATTTAACTGCCTGGCCAAGACAGGAGAACAGCGGTGCCAAACTTTACGCTGAAACAGCCTGTCATGTCCGTTTTAGATCTAGAGAGCCTTTTCTCGTACTTTAGAGCAACATACAAAGTCATTGTGTCTTTCTTCAAGCAGATACATAATAAAGAAATTACTTTAGAGTNGTCATGTCCGTTTTAGATCTAGAGAGCCTTTTCTCGTACTTTAGAGCAACATACAAAGTCATTGTGTCTTTCTTCAAGCAGATACATAATAAAGAAATTACTTTAGAGTTTCACATAAGGCAGCAGTCCCAGCCTGTATTCACCAGTTTTATTAAATCAATATGAAAATGTATACCGATTGTAAGGATGCTCAACGTAAATATTTATGAGTTGATATGAATTTCCTTAAACACCTGTACTCCTTAGTGTTTTCTCATATCCAGCTATTTTATACGATACATTACTCTCGTTTTGTATTTCAAGGCGTTGTATTAAAAAGCCATAAAGAAGTACATCTATCAATTATAACTCTACTCCCTTCAAACGGTACTCAACAAAATTTGTGATTTTCCTAACATGAGACATAATGAATACATTCTATCTAGCACAGTCAACCTGGTACGGATGATGAGGTAGTGTCCCCAAAGAACGGAGCATGGCATAACAAGCATAGTTTTAAAAAATGGTATTGCGTGATAGGGTTTGGTAAGAACACAAAAAGCAAGAACGTAACCGAGACCAAACAATTCAATCTGGCGATAATGGCAATCATGTTACGAAACCTATTATATGGGCGTTCGGTTGTTATTATTATATTAGAATTTTTTGTCGCTCATGCTCTACCAAAGTCATCACACCGAGTAAAAGTAAGAGAACGAGATGCTAAAACTCATCAACCTTCTTCTTGTTCCTCCCATTTCACTTCCTCTTTCCCTCGCTCTTTCTGTTTTCTCTCTTACTCACACACACGGCATTTCACATAAACAAAATGTGTTTTTCACTCGAGGAATTAGATACTGTCATGTGCTGTCTTGTTCTGTCAGTTTCTTTTTGGCTAAACTGATGCTTTGCAATGCAATGTATTGTTGTTGTGGCATTACCACATCTCTTTTCCTCTTTTCAACTTATGTCGCCACCCCTATGGTACAATAACCACATTCAAACATTTCTTATTTTCTCATCGCCTTTTGCTACAACATAGACAAGTACAAACGCATTATATCTACACCACAGAGCAATATCAGAAGTAGCAGTAATACTACTACTATAATAGCAGAGAAAAAACCTTTTTCTGTCATTTTACTTCACACAGGTCTCAGCTGGAGTCTCCGCTTTTTGGCTGCAATCAGCATCAGTGGAGCATCATATTATACCCTTACACTTGTAACAACAAAACATAAAGTGTATATCATCATAAACTTACTAGACACAAACAAAACTGATGTCTCTCATTCTCTTTTTCCTATTTTCTCTTGCGGTGCCTTTACCACCACCATCCGTATAGAAGCAGGAACATCGTTGCCGTCAACATATAGTGCAAGTAAACGAAATCCAGCAAAATAGTAAGTAAAACTGAGAAAAGCGTATAAAACTTTGTTTGTACGCACCGATATAAGATAATATACAAACGATGGCAGTTCTGTTATAGCTACTTCTTGCTGCGGTATAAGGAGTGAAGTTGACGAATAAAACCAGGCAAGGAAAAAGTAGTTTCATTCAACTTCAACTACTGTATACCAACTGTCATTCCAATCCCACAACAGAACACATTGGCAAACATTCAAGCATACAGATATACATATGTGCACACAACACACTACAAGCATACATATAACCATTCCCCACAAACGGCGAGAGAAAACCTGGACGTGACACAAGACATGAGAGATCTTCCGTCAGGGAGAACAGATAATTTCACTATAAATACAACCGTCACAAAATTATATCTACTGGCTGAAGAAAACTCACTGGTGAGTACTATAAAAATATTTCTAACGGCGACGTTTGTATGTGTATAGTTTATCAGACTACAATACAAACATGGCCGTCCACTTTCACTCTTTTCACCCAAATGCATTATGTTTATCAACTTTATACATAATAACGATTTTATTATAGATGAAAAAGTAAAAGAAAATATGCTACAAAAATTCTATTCTATTCCTATTTTTTCTATTGAACACATCAAGATGTTTAACTTTAACACTCACGACATGTCCCTGTTCGTCATAAAAAGGGAACAACAACATTTTTTGTTTCTAACAACCAGAAACTTTACCACAATACAGAGATAACATGAAGGGCAGCACATCTGCTTTCATCTTCTTTATCACCGCTAGTACCTACCTACATTGAATATCCTTTCTATAACTGCCGCCTTTCTCTCTCCCTCCCTGGAAGTTACCGGATTTGTACTAAATACTATAAATAGTAGAAATTTTACTTATCACTATATAACAAACGATCACTCCGGTCTCTCTTTGTGTAGGCATCGCATTCTTATGACACATTGAAACTATTTTTTACATTGTATTATATTGCTAACGGTCTCTTCTTTTTTCCGTAAGATCGATACCACAGATGTGCTCTGAACCATTCAACTTCAATTTCCACCAGATACTTTGCGTCATCATATGTACGATTATTGCGAGGCGTATTACCGCATACTAAAATCTTTTCGAAAATTGCTCTAGCCACAAAATTTGGTGTAGCAAACAGCCTTGGATGCGTGTATAATAGGCGTCTGAAACAAAAGGGAAAAAGTCAGAAAGAGTGGAGTGTTGTTACACCCAGATATTCGTATAGGACGTTTACGCATATAATAAGTTATACATACATAAATTTAGGAACTTTCTTCGGTCCCCACCACTCACAAACAAACAAACATTTTATTCATACTATGCCAATGCTAAGCAATTTGGAAATCAATGTCAAAATCAGACGGCTAAACGCTCCCTAAAAAGAAGTGTTGGAAAGTTAAAATCCTTTTATTTAAAGTATTCTGATGCAGGATTTCAAATGGAGTAGTATTTAAAAAATAGTATATTACGTACTATACTGCCGCCATTGTGTAAACGTCCCCTCTAGCTTCTCACGTCAGTCGACATATTACTTCAAGTAAAGCTAGTGCAAAAACCGAAATCTACTCACGCTCTATTCATGCATCTTAGACTCGTATTTTTAGAAAGAGTAAAAAAATTACAACTGCTTGATGCTTGTCTTTTGAAAAAGCGGCGGCTTTGCACACACATTCTAACAGAGAGCGACCTCCTAAAGAATGAAAAATGTAGTTAGCCGTTCCCGCAAGAAAAAGGAACAAGGTAAAATTGATCATACAAGCATGACTGGATCCACGTATTTCCAAGTAAGAGGAAATCAAGAGAAACGTTTGAATATTAAAGGAAGACGAGAGGGAAAGGGAGGAGGAAGGCGAAGAATAAGAAGACAAAGAAATGACTGGTATCTGTTCCGAGGGATAAAGAAACGTATACTTCAAACTTACACACATGCACAACACAAGAGAGTGATTTCACTCGGTAAATATAACTTCTGAAAACCAACCATTTTCTATTCATTTCATGTTTCAAAGCTTTTTCTTCTTTTTCCTTCCTTCCTTAAAAACACTGAACCGTTTCGCTAAAACATACATACAGTTACTTGGTATTATATAGTGGTTGCCGCTACGAAGAGAATAAGAGGGTAATGCTGAAAACGTCAATAATATATAACCACAGAACCCTCAAAAAAGTCTACAACATAATGGTAAAAAGGCAAAACCAAAATCACTCTGGATTTTAGAGTGCATACAATGTACACCTATATTATTGTGCTCTTGTGTAGGTAGTAGTAGATACATTATTGGCGCCTGCTAACATTTCGTTCGGTGTGTGAGCCGTGTGCTATTATGATAGACGTATAAAATATCTATATTGATATTGGTTTTCCAGTCTCGGAAGAATAATAAATAGGATACTTAATGGAATTGCTTTTATCAGGCAACAATAACGTAATTGTTCAGAGAAAAATTGAACCCAACATACATTTCACCTATGTCGACATATTGAAATGCTCTTCGTAACCTAAAAGACAGAATGATTATAGCGAAACAAGAAAAAAAAGTTTGGTAATAATCAGTCTCCTTCGTATCTAGCTACCTACCATATAGTCAGAGTCTGTATTACAGACCTTACGTGACTTGTTCAAGTGATTGTGGGCTCGACAGACATTCATATAGAAAGAAGATGATTGCATTGAATCTACGTAATTTCAACGTATTAGCATTCTTACATATGTAAATGTCAGCAAAAAGGATTGCGAGCTAAAAAAAGATATGCATAATGGAACAACTTTTTTGGTTGTGACAAGTATAAAAAAGTAGATCAAAGCTAATTAGGTCTTTATTATGACGAGTGCAAATACACACAAAGAAAATTAGAAATATTCTGTTTGGCAAACAAAGGAAAGGAAATGAGAAGGGGAAAGAGTCCCAAAAAGGAAGAGCAGTCTTTTATCACACAAAAAGACTCCAGTCTACAATTCCATTCAAACCAGGCAAAGAAAATCCTAGTACTCTCATGTGTGACAATGTGTAAAGAAGTAGTGAAAATCAGAGAAATAATTAGTAAAATTACACTCTGGTTTTGTAAAGAAATCGACTTGATGAAAAGCAAGAACTTCTTTGCACTATCTGTACAATCATAACAACTCTTTTTTTCTCGCTTTCCACATTCTCTCCGGCTGTTAGACTAGAGTACTAGTGCAGTTTGCTCCCTAATAGAGAAAGAAAGCTTTGTTATTACAAAGTGTACGATATAGCTGTAATACTGAATCTCGTGCTAGAACTCTATAAGCTAGACACAAACGGCGGCAAAACTTGTAGTAGTAGTAGTGATGGTGGATGGTTAGGTGATAGCTCTCAAACTTCCGTTGTCGTCCGTATTGTACTATACTTAGTTGTAAAGCTTAGTTTCTAACAAAGTGATGTTAAAAAGTGTGTACAACAATGGTAACGACCCCCTCTCTTCATATTATCAAAGACACTGCTGATGTTGAATCTCTGTAGTAGTACATACAATATTGACAGAGACGTAGTAGTGGAATGAAAATCATGACTGAGGAACGCGAGTGGAGGATTACGCGCTTATCATCACCTCAAACCTCTTCGAATACGACATGAGATCAAAGTGTATGTGCCCTCAATTAATTTCCTTTGCCACAATCTTTGCATTCTGGCGACCATAACCATTCAGAAATACTTAGTTCCTCTGTAACGGATCCACAAATGCACCACCACGACCTTACTATTACTACTACGACTACTATACTATCTCACTACCACGTTGAGATCAAGTCACAGTTAAATTCATGGTGTCTGCTGGGTTGTATGTATAACGTATGCGGTGTTAAAGCCGAAGCATTTCACTATAAGAGATGGGTTGCTTTACTTGTGAAGGTAGTTGTTTGAATCTTTCCTAAGGTTGTATAAATTAGTGAGAGTAACATCACATTCCATAGCCATCATCTTTTCTCATTCACTCAGAGTTTCCTCTTTTCATGTAAATACCACTGCTAACTACCTTTCTCTACTTCCCATTTACAATATAGCCAACACCGACGAAAAAGGACTGGGGTACGTTTTATCAGTGGTACAATGTAGAAAATAGCTAACAACGTTGCTCTTCATAAAAGTTGGAAATTAACATCAACGAGTGAAAGAGAAACAGAGGAAGGGAGAGAACTCGAGAGATGAAGGGGAAAGAGACGCCAGAATAAAAAGCTTTTTCTTCTTATGCCTTTCAGGAGGTACGAAAAAGTCCCTACAACACGATTACATTGTACGGGACAGAAGTACAGTGTTGTGCTAGTAGTGTGTGTGTATCTAGTAGGAAACGGGAATGAAAACACAAAAAAGAGAGAAGAAACTTGGTTGGATAAATGGTTGCCTGTGTTGAATGGCTTCGAAAACGAGGATGAGATGAGGGCACGCAGCAGAAGAGAAAATAAGAGGGGATTGGGATAGGGCAAGCGAGTCTCTTAGGAGCATTGAGTTAGGCTATAAGGGAGATGAGATCCTCTCTGTCTCTCCCGCTCTCATATCAAAACAAACACTGCACAGCACAAGTACTATTATCTGGTCCTAGAACATCATGAAGAATGTATCTTCTAAAGTATATGCCAGTAATAAAAGGATGAAAAACTCCTTTTTTAACGGAAAAATGCTTTACATTTGACTACGTACACCAACATATTATAAATGCTACACAGAACAGGACTACCCAGGAAGAAAAATAAACGTTGACTCAAACTCATACCTGGTTGATATAAAGTATTTCAATAAGGTGCGGTGTGTGTGCCTTAGCGAGAAATGAAAGAGGAAAAGGGAAGCGAAAATGGACGTAGTTTACGTACGTACGTATTTTTTGGAGAATCAAATAAGTTACGAGAAACACTACAGCATTGTATGCATGTATTTGCATTTACACAATGCCTATATATTACGTACTATTACATGAGAGAGCGTGTGCACGTATAAATGGGCATATTATATAGAACAAAAGAAGGGAATACTAACAGCATATTATTATGAAACGGCAAATGGGAAAGGTGTTATTTACTCGTCTATTACTTTTCCGCAATGTTTCCGTACACTTCATTTAATTTTCAAATTTTCGTTCATTTGAATATTTTCACAACACAACTTCATGGCAAATGGGAAAGGTGTTATTTACTCGTCTATTACTTTTCCGCAATGTTTCCGTACACTTCATTTAATTTTCAAATTTTCGTTCATTAGAATATTTTCACAACACAACTTCAGCTTCATAGGACAAATATCGGTCTATGGGTTTTTTTCGCATTCCACTCTAGTAACACACGAGCTTTCTGTTCTGAAAATAATTTTCTTTGCGAAAAAAGTTGGCTGTGTTATTTTTGTATACATACTTATATCAACTGAAATATTGCAGTCGAATGAACAGTGAGGAAAAGACAAAGACAGAAAAAGGCATTTTTTGGACTACCAAAGATTTTATTGTCACAAGATGGTTATTACGAAAACTCAAAAAAAAAATCTCGTTTCACCAGAATTGAATTCAACAAACAACCAACGCACGCATACACACAAATACACATGGTAGTAATAACCTTCATATATCTATTGAAGTAGTTTGAAGGAAATTGACGGCACATGCACAGGCGACACAAATTTACTTCCTTCTTTTCTCTACAGTCCACTTTCCTTTTCGCTGCCGAGTCCCGGCAAAGGCTAACGGGAAAAGAAAAAAGTTCTCTCGAAATCATATCTAGCACAACTGGTGTTGTCGTTATTACCATGTAATGGATATACACATCTACGTATAGAGTTATATATATTGACACTAGGAACATGCAGCATTTTTTGTGCTTTTGATGGAAGTAACGGTGTATTGGTTCCGTTAATGTACTACATTACATGAAATAGAATGGAAATAATAACATCATGGTGGAAATAGGCTCATATATTAACGGCCGCAACAGTCTATCAAATTTTGATTTACACTTATCTACAATGCTGATGAAATGGCACTTCTGGTGGCTCCAGATGGCACTGCTCGTTTCATTTTTATGTGAAGTTTGGCAATTGAGAAGCATAATATTACTTGTAGAATTATGCATCATCAATCATAATATGAAATACGGTTGCCCAAGCTATGTACTACTATGTTTCAGATCTCTGTCTCTGTTAGCAAACTTTTCCATTTTACTTACCTTTTCCATGAAGGTTGTGCCGATTTGACTCAGATTTGAGATTTTCTGCTGTCTGCATCAACTCATCCAACTGCGGCTTTTTGAGTTCCAGTTCCCTCAAAACAGTCTGAAAGCAAAAACAAAATCACATATAGAAATATAAGTGTCCTCATCAGAGATTTATTGATTTAATATTATCATATAGAAATCATGTTCACTGCAATATATGTTTTCGTATTTTGGTATTTCATTGTGATTAGATATAGTACATAGTACACCATACAAAGCTATACGAGCGCAAATGTGCTTGACCGTCGTCGGAGAATTTCTTTGCCCTTCTAAATTACCACACTGCCTCATCGTTGTTATTTTGTTCAATATAAAATGAACAAAACGTCTTCGTTTATGATTGACAAATTTTAGTGTGTATACCTTATACACACCAAAATTATTTACATACATATAGGTAGTTTCCTTTTAGACCCACCGTTGAGATTAGTTGGTTAAAAGAAATTTGCATTCTTTTTTGCCATTAACTGTTGTAATTTAGCTGAACAACCCACTTTGTACCGGGTGAAAGTTTCCTTTCATACATCATGGTTGGGCGAGATTTCAAGATAAATTTTAGGAGGTGTAGAGTGTAGATCGTTCTTACGGAACCTATTGTAGATTTCTTCACTTGCCGCTGAGCACACCCATGCCCATGTTGTAAATTAGAAACAGGAAGTCATTTGCTTTAAGACAATGAAAGCTACACAGGAATGAGGAAAACTAAGAATATCTACTATGATGAAGTAGACTTTGTCACGGGACCAGCAGCAACAACAACGGCAGCGGATTTTACTCTATCCTAAACACTATTATATAATGCGGATTGATAAAAGCCCTCTCTTTTCCTTTCTCTCTACTCCTCTACTCCAACATACACAACTTACATGTTTTTACATTTCCCTCCGCTATCAAAAAGCCTAAAATTTCTGAACATTACAATGGGGATGTTGTTACTACTGAATTGATTTTTTAGTTTTCTCTCAGAAAGTAATCCAAGCTTAAAGCCCACGAAATGCTATTTGTTTCCTGTCTGCAGGGCTGAAGCTTTTGGACTAAGACAGAATATACGAACATTCCTTTCCTGTAGCATTAAAACACAAGCCGCGCCACCCATAAATAACATATGAGCTATAATACTGTTTTATCTCCCACACCAATCGCCCCTTCCCTCTTTACTCTCCCATTTCTTTAAACAAAACGATATACCACTTTTGAAATGTACATAGAAGAAAAACTTGAGATCAAGTTATGGAAAACTGATTTCTCAGCTTACTTTATTTACAAAATGACCACCCTTGCTGATTTCTTGCCAAAGATGAGAAGGCAGCCGTGTTTGACCTGCTCTGGCGATTGGATGAAGTGCTTACAGTCATATAACAAATATGGCAGGTCTTTTGGTAAACACGTCTGTTTCATATAAGTTCATGAAACTATCTCTACAATGTACTGGTCTTCCATATGTGTAGTTTTAGTTTAGTTTATAGCCGAATCCTCAGAGATTTGGAGAAAGGGACAATTTCGTTGTGCAGTATCGACAAGGAGCAACTTGTTGGTTTTGACATGTCCGTCTGTTTGTCAGGGCATAGAACGTTTTAGATGAAATTTTAAATGAGGTCCTTCATACGTACACATTACACTCCTTTTGCGACTCAAATTATGATTTGTCCACTGGACACACTCAATATTTTTAAAATTTTACAGCAAACCCATGAAATCGGAACCTGAAATTCGAGAATGAAGTCAAATTCTGCAAACAAAAACTGTACGATTGAATGAACAATGTGTATGTTTCGAATACAAATATTTAGAAGTTAATGCGTTGTTATTTCAAACGAATTTGGAAATCAAGGTGTTTTCAAATATAGACCTGCCCAATTTATCAATATTTAGCATGTGCTTGTGATGTCGATGTGTTTTATTTTACTTTTGTGAAAAATAGTTGGTAATTTAAACCATGTTTAACCATACATCAAGAGCTGTTTCATCCAGAGTACGAGCTCGTATACAGCAGTGTTTTGAGTTCATACTTAACTTAGATATTTTGTTATTTTCCTCTACGTTCCCCTAATATGCCTGACATGGTGCGCGTTCCATGCAGTGCTGTATTTATTTATCTAATAATTTTCCACTTTGAGGAGCGTAGATATGCTCACAAAATCGCAAACAACGACTGGCAGATAAAACACTAACACAAAATCTATTACCTTTTAATTAGGTACGCTATTATTTTGATATTTCAGTGCTTTTTATGAAAATTCACAACAGCCATCAGCCAACAGCAGCTTCAAAGTGAAAAATAAAAGCTTTGACCTGTTTCTGGGAGATAATGTGCTCATACGCCATGTCATATGTCGATGTAATATACGCTCTTATAAAGGAACGAATAAAATGTATTATTGTACCACTTTTTTGAGTTAACAAAAAGAACCTATGTTCTTCTGTATCCTTTGTATCCTTTAAAGCAAGAAGGCAATATTAAAATTTGTCGAAGATTTCCCTGGTTGGAATTTTTCATCTACTCTACGCATGTGCACGTAGCATCATAGAAACCAGAGGACCATGTGCAAAAATGTGTCCTGTCTGAAATCTCTGTCCGTAGTTGCGTTCGTAATACATAATAAGCTTGGTTGGAGAAGAGATACAAGATACAACCTTACATAGGTACGTCTCATCAAATATACGAATAAGGAGAAAAAAACAACGCCTTTACCTAAATATTATGAGTATCTTCTTCCATTGTGATTTTTTGCCTCCTTTTCTCTAATACTCCAC
>JAHZNB010000380.1:0-11661 GCA_027744295.1 Callyntrura guangdongensis | reverse complement strand
CGTATTATGCTATAGTCGTGTAAATAAACTTTCTTTGAAATAAATAAAAATTCTCTCATTTGTTGTTATCCTTGATTTATTTAATTCAGTATGTTTAGAGCATAACAATGGCACGTATAGTATGGTGCTTTAGTATGTGTGGAAGTATGTAGCATACATAATTTCTACGCGTCTACAATTGTACCTCATTATTTTCAGTTAGTTTTACAGACTTTCTGAGCATAATTCAGCCAGAAAGGGGTTATTCTAGAAATTACATGCGTCTGCATGTAACGGGTACACATATACCTAGTGTGTATTAGTATTATCATATTCTTATTCATTTTACGTCGATTCGATAACATTCATAATAGCTAGACTACATTCACAACTACAACGTTGTCGTTAATCAACAACACGACATAAGCCGACAAAAGCAAACAAACGAAAATTTTCCTTATCACTTGCCAACTTCTTTATCTACTCTCTTGTCAGTTTATAAATTATAACAATTGTATGTTACGACGACGCGACAACAGAAAAGCTGAGGTGAGTCATGTTTGCGATAAGAAAAAATATTTTTACTTCTACCCTGCAACTGCGTGCACCATATTTAGTCCAGTAAAACCAGAGATACTCGAGTGCACTCGAGTAAGGGGATCGTGGTTGCAAGGTGCGTGCTCCCCAACCTAATTTCCGAATGTATCCAGCCGATTTTTTCGGTAAGTGCCAGCCGAAACTTCAAAAATTACAAATTATCACCGTCAACTGATTTTGTAAGGATACGAAATACGATGGCGTAGTTTGTGTACATACAGGTTATCTCGAGTCTCCCTTAGGATTCTGGTATGCTATTTTCGCCAATCTCTAACTCACCCAAGTAAGTAATTAAACAAGTATACCGACTTTTTAATTAAATATGATCTTTATGACCTTTAAAAGTTCGTCAAACGTTAAATGTTATTTAAACCATAACTCAAAATAGTTAATTGTACTGAACTGCAGTTTCGACATAAGTTTACTAAACATGTCCGACCGAGCTTAAACGTATGTAAATGTAATTGTAAAGTTTTGCATAAATAGAAGACCCCGAAGATTGGAGCGCTATAAAAGCATTTTTAATGATGACTGCTCTTGATTTTTATAAAATTAAAGAAGAGTTGGAAAACGACAAGATTTCAATTTTTCTTTACAGCAAATTATTACGATAAAACAAGCCTAACAAAACGTAGTTTTAAAACTTGAACAGGTTTAATGGTCCAGCTCTTTTAAAAAGTAGGCGAGTGAATAACTCGTGCGAAATAGACAACTGATACCAGGTTACGAACTCCAGTCTGAAAAAATGGGCTGATGAGAACCGAAATAATCGGCTGGAGAATTCAAAAAAATCGGCTGAGGGTATTCTACTAGCTCGCACAGCATGATAAGCAAGTCAACAGAGTCTGACTATTCACCACACCACACGAGATAAGTGAGATGTGTTTAGCTTTTGATCCAATGAAAAGGGAGCTTTTTGCTTGCTCGAGCTAGTGATTTGCTTCAAAACGTTTCTGTGGCAGTGACAGGATAGCAGTTGGTAAAGTTGCAAGTTAGCATACAAAATGCAACGTGAAACACAAGCGTAGTGTAATGTTATGCAGTGTGGAATAGTAATTTGAGCTGGGAACATCTCGTCCATGTATTCTAGTTGTTAAGTACTCCGTTTTTTACTGCGTATGCTCTGTCCTGTGCTTAGAAGCGTACAACTCGTGTACTTGTTGGCTTGTGGTGTGCTCCAGTGGGGGTCCAGGGTCCATGAATGCACAAGTGCACTGTAGTGTAGTTGTGGTTTGGATTTCGGAGGGACTCAGTGTCACTGTCTGTTGTTTTTGGAAATTACTGTGAGCTGTTTAATAAACTTTCCAGCGAATTTACTTAAAAATTGATGTAATAAATTAATTGCTCTGGAGTGTTATTTTAATTATTTTCATATTCACGTGAAGATTGTAGTTGGCAAGAAAGAGAGACTACAGGGACAAGTGTAATTTTTGTTGGTGTAGTATATATACACTAGAACTAAAACTACTGATTGATTGATCTATGGTGCAGACAAGTTGGTCGTTTTCGTTACTCATGTGGAAAGTGTAAAAGCAAAACCTTGATTATCAGTTCTGGATATCCTAACTTTAGTGAACTTATCAGTTGTTGTCGGCAACCAGGTTGTCCAAAGGAGTAAGGGCATTGGCAGTAAAAATGAGCAGGTATATAACATAACATGACATTTGACATTATTATATAATAATGGTAATTTGTGAATAGTAGATACCTAGTCACTAGTCGTGAATGGACAAGTGTGTGGTTGGTTATGGCACAGAATTTTTAGTAAAAACGCTGATCTTCAAGACTCTTTATTGAGAAATATATTTGGTAACTTTTTGCAGCTTAGCAAGACTTTGGAAGTGGGATTTGTCAAAAAAAAGTGGTTGAAGAAATTGTGAAGACCCGAGCACGACAGTATTAGTCTCAGTTAACATGGAGACATCTTCCTTTTACCGAATGATAGCCAGGATGCCCACGTCCCAGAGGCAGGACAAATGTCAACCGGTGAAGGGAGAAGGGAAATTAAAATCGGAAAAAAGAAATCCTCAGCCTGAGACGGAAATGCAAGTTTTGCGTCATAAGTACAACTTGCTAAAACAACACTATAGCCATCAATCTAACCAACTGGAGTTATTTTCTAAGTTGAATGCTAAGTTGGCGGAACAAGTCAAGGACAGTGAGGTGGTTTCGGATAGACACCAAACGGAGAGCAAAAAATATAAAGATTACTATCTGATGGTGTGCGAAAAACATGATGATTTGCAAGCCAAGCTTTCCCAAGCAAGCAACGAGTTGACGACGGCCCAGATAGAAAATGAATTGTATAAAGAAAGGGTTCGAAATGTTGAAGAAGTCACAAAAAGTTATCAGGATAAGTACGAAACGGAGAAACTGAAGAATGGGAAATTGTTGCAGGAAATGGCAAACACAAAAGAAGAACTTACACGAGCAAAGAACCAACTTTCGGAAAAAACGACAGAAGTTCGAGAAACTGCAGACGTGATCCGAGATCTGCGTGAGGACAATCAACAGAAGAGTGAGTTGATTGGCAGGTTAGAAGAACAAAAAACAGAGATGGAGAAAAAGTATGCTACACAACAAGCGTTTCTGGTAGCACAACAAAATTACGTGTCTATTTTGGAGTGTCAAGCGGATACTTGCGGATCCGCTTTGGAAGATAACAAGGCTTTGCAAAAACAGTTGGAAGTCGTCACTGCGCAAGTGGTAGATACTAGGAGGGAATTAAATGAAGCTAAACAAACATGGGTAGAAAAGGAGGTAAATTTACTAGGGAAACATGCACAGGAAAACCACGCTATGGAAGAGCGTTTTAAAACAGAAAAAAGTTTGCTGACTGTGGATCTAACCGGGAAGCAGACGACAATTGAAAGGTTGACAAAGGAACAGGACAAAATGAGAAAGTTTCTGGATACCTTGAAAATGGATTCCGAATTTTTGGGGAAGGATAATGTTTCTTTGGTGGATCAACTGGACGCGTTTTCCATACACATTCAGACAAAACTAAAAATTGTCAAAAAATTTTGTGAAATGGTTAAGACAACGATGGGGTCAAGTTCATCACCCTCGGCCCCTCATTGGTCATCCAATTCATCATCGCTGACACCAGATCAACCCGTTTCCAGTAAGGATGACACTGGGTCCCAGTTCCAAAATTCTTTTCCCATCCAGACGACAAGCGTCATCAAACTTGAACCGAGAACAACTTTAGTCCGTCATATTCTCTCTCGAACCATACAAAGGAAACGGACTCATGGGCGAGATGGAAAGAAAATTGCTCCTCGACTAGGAAGCTCTACATTTGAATGTAAATTCTACTGCTTATGCGGGCTCAAATGTAAATCTCGGAAAGCGCTTAACATCCACATTAAGCACGCCAAGCAACCGAAAAATTTCGAATGTCCCCAGTGCTTTATTAAGTACACTCACTGGACGGCCTTGAAGAGACATCTACGCGTGTTTCACAACTACACAGAGTTGTTCGTCTGTGGTTGCCGGCCCTGTGGGCAAACATTCCAGTCACGACTACAGTACAAAAAACATCAAAATGTAGGATGTTGCCGAGGATAAGCAAAATTCAGTTGCTCAACTGCTCCCCTCACCAACACCGTCTTTGTCTTTATTCCCCGGCCCCATTCACATATCTCGTCCCAAACCCGAGGAGGAGGAAGATCTTATCGATGTAGAAACGATATAGAAAGGGATCCTCGCATTTAATAGTAGAGAAACTATATGTACACATAAGCTATCAAAAAGTCGCACTCTCGCTGGTTATTAATGTTATGTATTACATATTATCTAGTATTCATACTTAATTTCAACTAAAACACTTGTCAATATTTAACGAAACTTAAAATAAATTCATTGTTTTATCATTCCCATACCTCTGTAATGTTTTTAATATTATTAAATCTATGCTGTGTGTGTGTGGTGCCTCCACTTCCTTTCTCGCAAGTAATCATTTTAGCCACACAGGATGTAACTTTCAATATTATTGTTTCGACTTTATTCTCGTTTGTCCAGCATTCCACCAAAACATTTTAAATATTGCATGACGTTAATGACATGCATATGCACATTAAAAGGCAAGAGACATTCCGTTGCTATACTTCTTGCACGTAGACGAATACGTAATTAATACTATGTGGCTTCTCTCATTTTCAGACTGAAACTGTACTGCGAATCGACCTAATTAAATGTGCTGACGGGTACTGTACTGTTTTATCGACGGTTTTTGTTTCAGTCAGCATTCCATTCCAATTCCTAATAAAATGCGCCATCGCTATTTTAATTTTACTGGACTTGCTGAATAATTACTCTGTTCAAATCTTAAAAAACAAATGTTAGTCAATTCCTAATAAAATGCGCCATCGCTATTTTAATTTTACTGGACTTGCTGAATAATTACTCTGTTCAAATCTTAAAAAACAATAGGTTGTTAGAAAATAAATCTACAATGTAATAGTAGCAAAGTGGCGAAGTAATTACTTGATAAGTGTTATCAACAAACCCTTCAAACCTCCCTACTCCATCCATCCAACATAATTCTCTCTAACCCTCCCACCAACTCCATAGGGAATGTGAAACTAGTGAAAACAGAACCACGGCCACCGACCAAGTTTCAGCCAACCGGTGGCCAGATTTTTCCCACCGGCCACTGGTGGCCTGCCTTGCTCTGCAAGAGAGACAGACAATGGGAATTTAATGAGCACCTTCGTCACTTACTTGCGTGTTCACCATAATACAAAGATTTGTCTACCACAGCACTGAGCACAGTATTGTAAATACAGATAGGATAATCTTTGCGTCACAATCCAAACTCCAATGCTGCATGGTCATAAGAAATTGTTGATACGATGGACTATAAAGAATAATTATGAACGAGAAACTTTTAACCTGTGTAAAAACAATCTTGCTCGAGCAAACCAAACACGTTTGCAAACAATGGACTCACAAAACAATATCGTTGACCGGAAGTAGGAATAAAAAAGCCAACACAAAAAAATGGTTACGACACGGACACGCAACTAGTATTACGAAATAATAATACGAAAGAAATTATTTATTATTCCAAGTTTAGAAAATGAGTAAAATTAAGTACCACCCGGAACCTCGTAAAAAATAAGAATTAAGTCATGTAGTATGACCTAAATTGGCGTTCCAGCTTTTTAAATTCCACCGCAGATGTTCCTTGGAGGGACCAGTCTTTAAAAGGAAATTTTTCTATGGTACCGGCAAACTTCCCAGAGAGCAGTGATTTTATTCCTGTGATGGAAATCTGTGTGTAATGCGAATGATAGAAAGTAAAAGTAGTGAAATCATACCCGTCAGACACACTCGTCTTTGTTTTTGACAACAAATTATCGGATTATCATCATAACACGCTCTTACATTTTTACTTGGGTTTCTGCTTACAAGAAACAACTTGGTTAGCGGCAGGTGTCTTATAACCAATGTGAACACAGTATCGGTAACCTTAGGCATCTTCTCAAAACCAATCAGAGTTAAACTTTTGAGTCCTGAAAATTTATAACATTTGAAATTCGATAAGCATGATTTTTAGCAGACTCCAAACAAATCAGTAGAATGAAAGTACATAGGTGTCCATATATGATATACTAAACTACTACAAAGCGGAAGAAAGAAGAATGAATGACGTTTACTTTTAAGTTTGAGGAATGTGGGCTCCCCCTTCCGTTCCCCCACAAAGGCGACGTTCCCGAGCCCTTTACAGTCTTTTAATACCAACTCCTCCAAACAGGTTAGTCCGCTCCATAACAAAGACAGCGCCTTGTTTGTCCCTACCCAATTCTCCAATGTCAGTCTTTTGATGTTTGGACAGGAACTTCGTATGTCTATAGCTCTGGGACAAGGGAGCTCCCCTCCATGACGAGCTACTGCTTTCTCGTCGAACCGCACAGCCAAGTCGGTGAGCTCTTTCCGAACAACTTTTGTAAATAAAAATTCGTACAGCTCCGTCACATCCTGCATTCCCACCGACAATCCCTCCAATTCTTCCAGTTCATCCGAATCCACAGTAATGTCGAGGGTCCTTAGTCGTGGCCACTGGGGTTTTCCTCGGCGCTCGTCCCACAATGGGTAATAGGTGCTTTTGGAGGTCTGCATGATAACTACTTTCTCCAGACTCGGCAGCTCTTTTAGAAACAAAGCTCGGTTTAAATTTCGCAAAGATACTAGTGGAACAACGACGCTCTGGTAAAATTCGTCCTGGCTTGGTCCCACGGCTTGGTAAAAATCAGCGTTTACGTTCAGTAGTTTGACACCGTGGTCGTAACAGGTTTTTGCAAAAAACACAAAGTTCATTAAACTTCCCCCGTCCTCTCGCGTGTCATTCAGAAGACCTATGTCGTAATACTGTAAATTGGGTTTATCGCCATGTTTCTCGTGACGCCATTCAATCACCCGTGAGACACATTTAAAGGTATCGTTACTACTAAGCCCAGGCACCATTAGGGGCATTAGCTCAGGCGGAAGAGGGATTCCAAACGGGTTATTACTATTTGGAGGTATCGGGTGGTCGTATTTCGGATGACCAATGTGTTCCAAGTGCTCACAGCAACAAAGAATGACGTCCACCCAGTACCCGTGGTCGTGTTTCCGCAGAGTTTTAATGTGTCCGAATTTAAGAGTTTTAAGGTTTTTAAAAGTTTTTGCGATGGGGCAGGGACGTCGATCCACCTCTTTCCCATCTTCCAACGTTAAAACTTCAAAGTCACACCGCCAATTAGTTGCATCAATCTCTTCAAACTCCAAATGTTGCATCTTTGTAAGGGCATTAAAGAAAGGCATTTCCGTGGAGTTTGCAAACGCTGAAAAATGGTGCACTCGCAAGTGAGTTATTTTGGAAGCATACTGCTCGAGAAACTGAGGAATGTTGGGGTCATCAAAAAAGTGGACACTTGTGTTATTGATGTACACCGTAGCGGCAGGAATACCCATGGCAAGAAAGGCAGCCAGTGACCTGTCACTTGGTTGCTGGCAAATTTCGATTTCTCGAGGAATGTTGACATGGTAACCGCGAATATGTTGTTCCGCTAAAGTTTTGAAAGCTTTACAAACTCGGCGCAGTCGGAGGAGGTCGTTGAGTCGCAAAAGCGGAAATAAGTGGTCCTGAAACTGAATATTGAATACCAAAATAATAGCTCTAATAACACACTGATTAATAATTACCGCAACTTGAGGAATACTGAAAATGTCTTTGGCGTCTGGAGACGTCATTTTACGAACAGATAAGTGATGGGGTAGAGCTTTTAGGCAGGTTAACGAATGGTTTTGAAAATACACAGTAAAGCTATTTCGTTTAAAATTATAGTAATTACTCCTCTACCCTGTCACCTAGGTTACGTAGTATTAAAAGCAAGCAAATAACAAAAAACTTGAAATTTAATGTTGTTTGTTAATTAAAACTAAAATACTAAACTTTACTTATGTGCGGGTTTGAAATAAACATGAGAATGATAAAAAAAAGAAATTTGTTTAACATTTTACCGCATGCCGTATGTCGTTTTTTTCTGTGTTCAATGTGTGAAGTTGTGAAAGCAACAACATGTTGATGAGAAATTAGCAAAGTAGGTAGGTACGCATGGCACAATACTATTCCGAGAACGTTTTATGAAACAACCGCTCTGTATATCTACTTCTAACTTCTGACTGCGTTGGTTTGTTGTCTTTGTTCTTGGCTTTCTTTATATGTATTCGATGTGTTTATATGAATAAAAACTTCATCTAAATTCTTAATAGATTCAATTCAACAGTTAACATCTTCCTACCACCAGTGCATCCTGACTTGGATAGTATTTTCGTTCCATGGAAATCTTTTCTAGTATATTTATGAAGAACGGACAAAAACATTCTCAGTTGCATTGCAACTTGTATTGTTTCGTACACAGTAAAGGGCAACTTTAAAAACTGGGGTCGGTATTCCCACCAATCATCATGTAAAATGTGAAAATGTAAAACCTCTTTATACTATTTACCGTTCAGTCATTGTACTGATCTTCCACGGTTGAGTTTCATATTTTCGTTACCATTTTCCATGTATTTTGCCATTTAAACTAGTTACTAAGTGATCTTAGAAATTTTAAATGGGAAAATACCAGGATTTTTTAAACGAAACATGCAAAACGAGGATACGAAAATGTTGAAATGGACTAAAGCAAGAATTGGTTACCGGAATAGCTTATGGAGTAGAAATCGTCGCCCGTCAATGACGGGTGTGTTTGATGCATGACGGCCCTCAGACAGAACTAAAATAGTTTTAAATAATAATTTTCAAACCATGACTGGACTGGTCAAAATAACACAAATTTATTGCAAATTAAAGTGATAAAGTCATTAAGTTTTTATTTAAATGATATTTTTGTTATATTGACAACTCGGAGAATACGTACAAGTTAGAAATAACGTAAATGAAATAATCTTATTTTTATTGAAAGCCCCGTCCACTGTGCATTGGCATTCCAGTTGAGCCATCCAAAGGAATAGGGTCAACACACTTGGGGGTATCACAAAATTCAAAGCAGCAAAGCTGAGGGCCAGGGCAATCCGAATCGACTTTACAACTTTGACCCTGAGTAACCTGACAGGCACCACCATCGTCCATTTTCAAATATGAAGGCGGACATTGCCCACTATCCTTTGCTGAAAACGTAATGTCAATGTAAAAAAAAGTTTACTCTGACGATTATTTTTTTTTCTTATTTTTACTTGCTTCTTAAATCGCACGACTTTTTGTAGCATTTAGCCACTCGGTTTGGACGGGCGCAAACGCACATCCGGCAATCCTGGTAGATAACCAAAGTGTCATGGGCACAGAGAACAGGAGGAGCAGGAGGAGCTTAAAGTGTAAAATAAATTAAGTAATTTTTTACACTGGGATAAATTTTAATTTTATTTCAGTAATTTTAACTCCACCTTTATTTTTATTGTTCAACAGTTGTTGTAACGGTCGTACCATAGCGCGATTTTGCTGAGCACTAAGAAACTGACTCAGACTTAAAATTACTAAAGTTAGTACTGCAAAAAAATGGAGTCTTCGAGAAGAAAACATCTTTGCAGGTTTAAGCGGTACGCAGTGTGCACAACCAAAAGTGCAAAAGGAACAAAAGACGATGCAATTAATTTTATTGGCCTATCGTGTTAACTAAACCACTGTGCATATATCACGGCTGTAGCAGGAAAGCAAGGAACGACAACGTATCTCACGTACGCCAAATGCCATATTTGCCGTTGTAGTGTAATATCTGTATGGTTATTAGTTATTATTACTATTAATCTCAATTCGTCATTACTACCTATGTTAAGTGTTCAATTAACTTCTCTCCGTCCCAACACGCACTATTTACTTTTATTCTCATATCCCAAATTTTAACATTATTGAGGTACGAACTGTTATTATTACGCTTGTATAGACAAGATTGGCAATTAAAACTCGTCTACGGGAAATCGTGACACTTGTTAAATTGAAAGTTGTATTGTTCTAACTTTACAATGGATAGTTAAGTTAAACTATAAACACAACCCCAAATATAACGGTTTATTGGATGAGAGATGTTGATAAAAACGAGTGGGTTGTAAAACCCGAGTGTATCTATCTGGGATAATACGAAAATTGACTACGTTTCGGTTGGCAAAAACCCATCTCAAACGAATTAACCGTTCCGAAATTATGGTCCAAACAATTTTCAAACTTTGACGACTCCTTGTTGTTAAAGGGGTGAATAAATTAATGTCAAATGTCAAAACTAGGGTTCGATTAGAATTCACATGTTTTGCATATTTTTTCTACTTGCACGTATGTACTTTATTGATTCGTATTCGTTGTCTGTCTCTCCGTCTGTCTATACGTGCGATAACTCAAAAATGGTTTCGAATTTTGAGATTCTGTTTCGCCGATCGGTTCCTCATTCCTAAGGCTTTCCTGGGAATGATTATGGAGTTTTGGACCAATTTACAACCAGAAAGACATATTTTATTCACCGGCGTGGATAGGGGGCACGTAAAATGGTCAGCGCAAGGAAAAAAAGAATAATTTTGATAAATTTTTGCGCTTGGCGCGCCTTTTTCAAATTTTAAAGTTTTTCTAACTAATGTGTCGATTTATGGGGTAATGTGTGGGGAAAATATGAGCGCTGCGCTGAAACCCCCAAATTTTGACAATTTAACCTTACGAATGTTCCTCATTCCTAAGGCTTCCCTGGGAATGATTATGGAGTTTTGGACCAATTTACAACCAGAAAGACATATTTTATTCACCGGCGTAGATATGGGGCACGTAAAATGGTCAGCGCAAGGAAAAAAAAGAATAATTTTGATAAATTTTTGCGCTTGGCGCGCCTTTTTCAAATTTTAAATTTTTTCTAACTAATGTGTCGATTTATGGGGTAATGTGTGGGGAAAATATGAGCGCTGCGCTGAAACCCCCAAATTTTGACAATTTAATCTTACGAAATGGTCGATTTTCGATAAATTGATACTCCAAATGAAAATTTTAAAAAGAATTATCCCAAAAACTTTTGCTTGCATGGTCACTTTGTCGTTTGCAAGGAATTTTCACATTTGCGAACAAATGTATAAACTATTTTATTAGCAAGGGAGAGAATCGACTATGGTACATATTGGGTTCGTACACCCGTGTCTGTTCTGCCGACCGCCGCCCCTTTTTCTGATAGTTGACAGATAGTTATGACGTTGTGCCAAGTTTGATCCAGATTGGTTGACCCCTTGTGACCCGAATCGGGCATCAAAATTTCAAAATGGTAAAATTATTTCGCCGATAAATATGGAATCGAATGGTAGCTTTGATTTCAATGGGGATTTCGGTAACGACGCGTAATAATCAGGGCTTTAACATTTATTATGTTATAAAGACAGTAATGACGTAACCATGACAGGAGTGACGTAATAATGACAGAAATGACGTAACAATGCCAAGAATGACGTAAAATGAAGTCCAAATCGCTTTGTGCTAAGTATTTCGCTTCGCTTTGTTTTTCATTGAATGAACAAGTTTCATGCGATTATCAATGTGAGATGTGAAAAACAATATTGATCATCAAATTCATC
>JAHZNB010000379.1:0-11962 GCA_027744295.1 Callyntrura guangdongensis | reverse complement strand
TTTTTCTTTTTTTCGTGAATCAACTCACTCAACTCTCCAAGAACTCGACCGACCTGTCAGTCTTTCTGTCTGTCCATCCATCAATCAAAGATCAGCTGCAAAGGCAGCCCCATATCACAAGATCATCATCAACAACTGAAAGAATCGCTACACTACATCGGCAACAAAATCATCGTCGTCGTCGTCCTCTCCTAGTCATGATCATCCTCCTCATCAAGAGGACTTCTTCACAGCAGCAGTATCATCAATATCTGCAGCAGCATCCTCATCTCCTTTTCGTGGTAATAATAATTGATACAATGTGTAGCATCTCATGGAACAACAATAAAGCAGCTCATCATCTCTCGTGAAATTTTTTTTTGCCTAGAGTCTTCTTTGCACCACCACCACTATTACTACCATCATTCTTTTTTCATCATCCCCTCATCTTTAAAAAATAAAATTTGCTCCATTTTGATGCATGACATCTAAAGAGAAAAATTTTTGCACAAAATGCCAATAAAGTCATGCGGCTGGCAGATGTACTTGAAATATCTATGTATTGTATACACACATACACATCTTATTTTCCTGCAAGGTTACATACACTTGCGACTTGATTGAAGTGATCCAAAACTTTGAAAAAATTTGACTCCTCTCTCACCCGTATCATGTTTGCAGTAACAAAGTCGACTATAAATATCAGGACGATAAACGAGAAGAAAGAGTAAATTGTGCACAGTAAAAAATCAAAAGTGAAGATGACGACTGAAGACAAGTTATCGCTGTCGTAAAATGTAAAGCAAATCCCCTTATTTATATATACATTTTTTAAACGCATGTTATTAACTAACGCTATTATAAGCTTGCTAGCTAGAAGCAGCTTCATCCCTCCTGCTTATTTTGGATTTTTATGCGCAAAACTCAATAGCAGTAATAATAATGGTTTAAGTTGAACAAAAGAGAGGAAAAGAGGAATAAGTTGAGCAGAATAATGACTGGTAAATCCTTTACTTGACTTTTGGGATGGTGGTGGTGATGATGATGATGAACATGACGAACGGCGACGACAAGAACGCAACGACGAAGAAGACAATCATCATGGTCACACAATAATATTATCATTATTGGTAAAGAAGTAGTCAAGTTTCTGGCGGACAAAAAAATATACTGGTAGTAGTACTACTACCACGGCAACAACTAGTGATAATGGTGGTGGTGTGGTGGTAGCAAAAAATTATGTGTATGTACAATTATTATGTTCCTTTTTGGCTTGTTGTTGGGGGATGAAAATGGTACAAGATGGATGGATGGATGGATTTATTATTGCTTTTCAAAAAGGATATACATGTATTATTTTTTTGTGACGACGAGACGGTGTAGTTGTTCACATTATGTGAATATGGAGTCACTTATAGTCGAGCAATCATAAAGGAATTATGTGGAATATATATACACATACTGTATAATACGACATACCTACAATATAGAATAATAATGGTAATAATAATAATACGTAACTCACTCGACATGCTTGACTTTTTTTAAAACTTCGCTTTAGCAAGAAAGGGTAAAGCTATAAAAAAGAGAAGGCGAAGAAGACGTACAAGTTAGAAGAAGAGGAACAGATTCCTTTCAATCTTTTTATGACGGCTGTCTCTCATGCCGTCATAATTCTTACGTTTTCGTGATGTGATGCATGCTCGATTCTTTTTGGATAGATGGATGGAGCAAAAGAAGATGGACAGCAAAGCGAGCAAGATCGAAACGAAAAGAGGCTTTATGCTTTTCATCATCATTTCAACCCTACCGTTCGCGGTCGTTCCTTCTTGTTCTTTTTGCTTCTCTCTCGCACACTCTTGTCGCTTCACTCATTTCATGTACATTCCATGTCTCTGTCTCTCTCTCCCTTACAAAGTCCGCGTACACAACAAAATCAGCTCACAGTTCTGTTTTATGCCTGACTTTTCTAAAGAATAAAAAACAAAGTCCTTTATTGCAATGCACTACACTTGTCTTCACAGAAAAGAAAAAAAGAGCAGCGCTCTCGATCACCAACCATCATTCTCATCGTCATCATCATCATCATCATCAGCATCTGTACTATGACCATCGTCATAATCAACAACAACTGAAAACTTAAAAACTATAAAAAAGTTAAAACTGCCGACAAAAAATAGATATGTCTAATAATTCTTTTGCTTTTGAAAGGTTTGACAAGATAGCTTTTTAAGCCTATATAACGTCTTTGCTCATTCAGGCGCATGATGATGATGACGATGACGATTATCCTGATGCTCTCTACTACTCACTCACCAGCACCAACAAGAACAACAAGAGCCACTACTACCAGCATTGCTGTTACTGCTGCTGGTGCAATAAAAAATGATCAAGTGGAACAATACGAGTCTGTCTTGGCCTTGTTTATATCACATCACAAAAGTAGCAGGAGTAATAATACGGCATAGAGTACCGCCAAGAGATATGCACACGGACCGACGACGTGGTATGTATGTACTGACAAATACTGACATACCTACTTCTCTAGCTGGTACAAACAATGCCCATATATACATTTATTATTATTTAAGGCAAAAATGAAGATGTACTCGGTGGATCACCATCATCCTCATCATCTTGATCACCACCACCACCATCGCATAAAGAATCTCCGCTAATCTAATTTATGAGTGGATGGATATAAATGTAAGTGGCTGTACCTACAAAATAAGTCACAATATGAGTATATTTCATTTAGTACATTATGCATGTAGAAATTCATTGTCTCCTTTCGTCTTTTTCTTGTTACTTTTATTTGCCTATTTATATCATTATCATTTCATCACAGAGCGTTATCATCGCCGTGGTCCTCGGCAGTCGTCACAACGGCCTTGTTTTTGTGCACTAGCTGCTCTATTAGCAGAAGAACTATCGCTGGCACAGCCAAATTCTTCCTTGCTTGAATGCGCCATGTTCCATGCATTTCGCCTCTACCTCTAATTTGCTGCTTACTACCCTAGAGTTGAGATAACTAATACGCTCACACTTTGTTACAGTTTACGGCATGTGATAGTGTTAAGCGCAACAGCATAATACTCTCTGCGTGCAACGTGATGTGGTATACCTATAGCTGCTTAATTTGTTGCGTATCCTCCTTCTGTGCCAGTTAATGATGTGATGAATATTTAAATGAGATGGTGCCCATTTCTGTTTTTTTAAAGAAACGCACAATGGATTGGCCTAGTCACTCACAAACGCAGCTAATAATGGGATGTGTTGGTATATAAATAGCTGGTTTGGTACAGAGAAAAGATGTGATATACGCGAACCGTATAATAATGCATATATAATAATGTTGTGTGAATTGTATACACGAGTACAACAACTTACAATTAGAGAATGTAAAGTGAGAGAGAGCAAGTGTGAGAACTGCATTTTGTATACACGAATACAACAACTTACAATTAGAGAATGTAAAGTGAGAGAGAGCAAGTGTGAGAACTGCATTTTTTGCTTGGCACATTTTTGGTGGTTTTAGTGGGCTTCGTCATTATTACCGTCATCATCGTAATAATCAGCCTATATTTATTTACCAGGAGTTAGATAGTACTTGTGTGTGTCGTTGAGCTGTCTACTCTGTGTGTGCCTGCGTTCCATGGTTTGTATTTTGCTTGTTCGACAACAAAACGAAACCACTTATATGTCAGTAATGGCCTTTAGGAGTCTCACAAAATCATCATCATTGCAATCGTCATAGTCATCATCGCATCATCATGATCAACTCAATACGTTATAGAGAGAACGAGATGGAGCTTTTCTTAAAAGCATTTTACACGCCAAGAAGACAAGGAGCAGACACTTGAAAGTGATCAAGTATGCATATTATTATATAAATACCTACTACATTGTTTGGACGTAGGTACTACCAGCCTTACATATTATACCATTCCTACTATACACGTCAGCCAGCACATCTCTTTCCACTAATTCAACTTGAAGACAAGCAAGTATGTAATAATACGGAGCAAACCATAGCAAAGATTTTTTGACAGGGCTACCCAGTCAATAAATAATTGATGCAGAGCTATTCATTATTCAGACTGCTACAAGTGTGTTGTAGCTTGNCCATAGCAAAGATTTTTTGACAGGGCTACCCAGTCAATAAATAATTGATGCAGAGCTATTCATTATTCAGACTGCTACAAGTGTGTTGTAGCTTGCTAGAAAGAGAGAGAGAGAGAGGGGGATGAAGAGAACAAGAAACAGCGGAGCGAGAGAGAGAAGAAAAAGGTTTAGAGTATTTTTTTCTGGAGATTTTTGAGTTATTTATGGCTATTATAGATGGATGGATGGACAGACAGATAGATGGTTGGACGGGACGGACACGAATGATGATGGTGATGGAATAAAAAAAAAGTAATGCTGTTGCGCTGCTGCTGATGGGTTTTGCGCTCGTTGTTATTTTGTTGGCTTTACCTTGTTTGCTTATTATCCATTATTGCAGTGCAACCAAAAAATGAGGCTCACAATATGCGCATTTTCTATTAGTCAGGATAATAAAAATGCTTACAAAAGATGTGTGTGTGTGTGTGCAGGTAATAAAATATATATTATTTTCATTCGCGATAGACCATGGGAGAAGTGAACGTTGCGGATAATACAATATTGGAAGGATAAACTGATTAACGTCTTATAGTACTCAACTTACACGTCTTTCAGTGCACAGATTATCTAATGTGCCTACATGAATACCTACATAGTAATAGGTACCCATTTCTCATCCAATTGCTCTGATAAATTTCATTATAACAGCGGAGACGATGATGTGGCTATTTTTTGTTTATGGTAGCAATACATTTTGTGGTGATACTGGATATATGACATGATCAAGGAGATGAGACAAAAAAGGGGAAAAATGAAGAAACATTACTTCTGATTCCCAATTTAGATATGCATGTGACTGTCTTAATGAATTCAGAATGGCAATGCGGCAGCTTGCACGGGAAACATTAGAGAGCGAGAGAGGGGTTACCTAAGTTCCAATCCAGACACTGGCAACGGTGGTGGTGATAATGATAATGATGCTCCTCTTATTAAGTTTGCAATTTCTGTTGTTTTTTGCATGAAACCTTCACCCCAACCATACGTCTTATATAAAAAATTATTTGCAAGAGTCTGCTTTGATGGTTCATGGTCAAAGTTAAGTTTTCTGTGATTGCACCTCCAGTCACGTGGAGAAAAAACTAATGAATGGACTCTCTGATTTTTAATATAGTGATTTGAAATTAAAATCAGGAACCAATATGGACTGATTGACACAATACAAGACATGGCTCCATGATGGCCTATCAATCATTTTTTCGTAAAAATGGGTTGCTTTCTTTTACAATTTTGCAACATGATGAAAGATAACACGGAGCAGACGAGCACTAAAAGTGGAAACGGTGTACAGCAAAGACGGACTTGGTATACAGAGGGATGAACGTCATCCAAAAGGAATTGACGAAATCAAAATGTTAAATTTGTCACAATTTGAGCGGAAACACCTACAAAAACTGCTGTCGTTTGCGCTTTTTTTGTAAAATCAACATGTCTTAATGAAACCGCAGCAGAAGCCACAGGCGTCAGTAATCTTGTCATAATCGTCATTTTTACCACCATTTTGGTTGATACATAAATTATGATATGCTAAAGACATCATTTTTACAGAATGCGAATGCTTCCTTTTTACATTACAACGGAAAAAATCGGCCACAAATAACAAATATTCTACACGTAAATTTCTGGTTGCATTATGAAAGCAAAAAAAATTAATTTGAATTGAACTTCCTTTCTCTACCTCCCATCATTATCATCTGGATGAGAAAGGTAAGGTCACCTTTTGTGACATTTCGGTACTGCAGCATCAAATATACTTATACTCACAGCCAGAAGAAGAGCTATCGTTTATTATTAGCCATCCAAGTTCGTTGAACAAAACAACAGTACATATGCAATCAAGCATTTTTTATAATAAATTTCTGATGCTCTCTTCCAGAGGAACAAAACAGCGATACGACTCCTACCGTTGGTGGGTAGCTACAAAGCAACAGTACAAAACACTGTATATTTACAAGTCACATCCATCCACCAAAAGTCAAACTGACTGACTGATGTATTAACTCGTGCATAAAATATATCCTAGTGGAATATGCCAACTTTTCAACCAAAATCATCAGACATTCAGACATTAGATGAGTAGCAGAAGCAGTAGCAGCACAACATTATCATCATAAACTTGAATACGCAGCAATGCCTTGTCTGTTTGTGTCTCATATCATCGTCATCGCAGTCGCAGTATTCACTTCATTCTATTCTCCATGTGATCTTTCCAATTTTTTCCAGTTTACAAGATACCCCTACTATTACCACACATTATTTTCCTCATGCTACTATATTCCTTACCACTGCCGCCGCCACCACCACCACTTTCTGTGTACGTGCCTCCCTAATTCTACAAATTCAAAACATAGTACACATGATATACATGCATATATAAACACACATACACATCCACCGTTAGTAGGTACATACTTTCGAACACACGTAAACAGCCCATCAACCCTGACTCTCTTCTCCGACTTTTTGACTGACAGATTATTTAAGGCTGTTTGTTACACACACACATGTAGTTACTCTATATTCCACGTTCACCACTGCCACCAGCTTCGTTAGAAAACGAAGCACTATAAGGGAAGTTTTATCTACTTTTCAGTATACTTTAAAAATTAAAAGTCTAACGTATGCATAGTATGGTCTGCTTAGGAAGCCCGTATTATACACCAAGTAGTTCCGCTAAAAGGACCTGGAAATAAGTCTTGCTTCCTTTTCCTGCACTGCTGTGATGCTGATGGTGATGATGATGATGATGACTACTAGTTAGCGAAATGAAGTAATAACATGATTTGTGTGACAAGGTAAAAAAGGTGTATTTATGATAAAATATTTATTACGTCTATCTAGGTATAGTTTTACGCACACCAAATGGGCTGTACGTACACAAACAAGATTTGTTTTTGAGGGACACCGAGAGAGCCCAAATATAAACATCACCTTAGCCCAGTACTATCAACCATCATCTCATGTTCATGTGAGGAGGCAGCCAACATCACCAACAGAAGAAGCTGTGAAGGAAACGCGAGAGAAAACTTTGACTCTTGACTTTTTTGTTTCTCTATTCTTCGACTTACGTCTTCCACTTCTGCAGAATCTGTACTTTTATCACTATATACATAAATCAACCGTAAAATGTTCCATTTTAAAACATAAATCTCATAGAGGCTTAACGGTTTCGTACACACACAAAAAAGTTACCGTATACTTACATTCCATATACATCCATCCGGTAATAATTTTCTTAACAAAGTTAACAAACCAAACGACAAACAGAAAACGAGCTGGTTGACGAGGCTCTCCAGAGTCAGGGCAGGGGAGATGGCATGAGAGAGAGAGAGACGAGAAAAGTTTTTTTTTTTTAAAAAAAAGTAGCAACACATTTTTCCCTTTCCTTTCCTAAAGATTTCATTATGAATGGGAGAATGATTTCATTTGGTGATGTTGATGAAGGAAAAGGAACGGATTAATTTGTTAAAACTCTTTTATAACATGCCATTTCCCTATACCAAGTACAAATAAGTACATTTACTAAACGAGTAAGATACGAAGAGAAAACTGCACAAAAAACAAACTGTGTGTGTGTATCTTGATTAGATGGACGTCCTCTTGCCTCTTTCCTGCCTGTTTTCCCGTTGTAAAACTATGAAGGAGCAGGAAAAAGGGGAAAAGACAGCTCCCTGGAATATGTGATGGTCGGTGACACTCTCTGACATTGACGTGGTTCGTTGCTTTTTTTGCTTTTCGCGTTGCCTGCTGCCAGCCAAAGAAAGTTCTACTGCTTTGCTGATGCTGTTGTAGTTAGAGAACCACCTAACTACGTAGCAAAGCATTAATGCACGCGTGCATAGAAAAAATGAAAACGCTGTTTTGTTTGCGCGCGTTTTTCAAACGTTGGCAATATAATCGCAAGCTTTATGTGAAAAAATACATAATTCGAAGTTCGAAACAATCAAGAAAATAGGTGCCTGTTGTTTTTTGTAATGAAAACGTTGTTTTGTTTGCGCGCGTTTTTCAAACGTTGGCAATATAATCGCAAGCTTTATGTGAAAAAATACATAATTCGAAGTTCGAAACAATCAAGAAAATAGGTGGCTGTTGTTTTTTTGTATTTTTTATCAAAAAGGAAAAGCGGGAAAAGTATAACAAGATTTTCGGAACTCTAATGACAGAATTATGGAGTATTGAGAAAAGGAGAAGGACAAACTTAATTAATCCTTGACACACAACAGTTGTCAACAAAACAGTAAAGTGGAAAGGAAAAAAAGTTTTTTTTCTTCTAACATTTTATCCAACATCACCGCAACACCCCAATCAAGGGATAAACAAGCGGAAAGCGTGAACCCTGCTAACTACACAGATAAAGTCACCGGGAAAAGGCCATTTTTTATTATTATTATTATTTGGTGAGTATTTAACCGACAGGAACAAAGCTGTCTGGTCCTTCTTCATGCTTTCATTTCTTTTTTTTTTGTTTTTATGCTTCCGTTTGATTTTCTTAATTTATGGTTCGAACACCCAACAAACAAAACACAGCAAGACGGATTTTTCTGTTTTTGATCATTTCTCCACAATTTTTTTTTCTCTGTAAGGAAAACTTTTTGCGCCTGTGATGGTTTTGTTCAAAAAATATTATATTACAAGAAAAGGATTACGTGTTTTCGAAAGAGAGCACCAGAGAGACCACCATTATTTCTTGACTTTTGATCTGTAACGCTTGACTGGGTGGGTTCTCGAGACAAAAAATATAAAGCGGCAGTGTGGTAATGATGATAATGATAGAGTTTCTTCTGATGATGACTGGAACCCATTTTTGTTTAATACTCGTCATAGTCATAACCCATTGATTTTTGTGTGGGATTTCTCCGTGTGTAAAAAATTACTTACTAATCTTGTCATTATCATCAACAACATCACAAGTCTTTTCTGCGTAAAAACGATTGAAACGACAAGGCCTACCACCAGACATAATATAATATACGCAGTACTGCTGCTACCACTTTTTTCTTTGATGATGGAAATGAAAGGATAAAGTTAGACGAGAAAACAAGGATCGAAAGATATACTCTGCTTTGTTTTAGTCAGGTCAGGTTAAACAGAAGAATGGCGAAAAAACTACAACTTGATCTCTTTAATATTAAACTGTCTTAATCACCACCACCACCATGATCGTCATCTACCATCGCAGCAGCAAAAAAAAACATTTTCCCCTTCATCTTTTTGGATTTCCTGCTTTCGTCACTTATCAAGACCAACTCTTTCACTAATGGATGAAACAAGCTACATGAAAAATTAAATATTAAATGTGGTTCACGTACTTATAAAGAAGTGAAAAAAAAAACCGAAAGAAAAGAATGTCATCATCAGTTCCAGACAAGATAGAGCGGTAAAAACAAAACGGAACAGTTTTACAAGGCAAAAGCCATCATCATCTCTCTTCCCTTCATTCTTTTAACATTTTACTATTTTTGTTTGAGCTTCTTTCCAGATTTCTTTCCCTCCATTCGCATCTCACAACAATTTTTGAACTTTTTTCCGCTATTTTGTACACTTTACTACCAACACCCTACCAAAAACAGCAGCATTCCCAACGTATTCATCTTTATACGATTTTTTGCTGAAATGGAGAGAAATGTTTAAAAGGAAGTCGAGAGTGAGTTCCTTTCTTATAGTAATATACTCACTCCTCCTATCAGCTTCCTCAGTGGTGGTGGTGACGAAAGTAGTAATAGTGGTAATGCCTCTATAAAATCATGACACGGACAGGAGGACAACAACGTTATTGTACTCTACTCTCCAACATCTTTTTTAAACATCCATTTTTTTCTTTAAAGATAATATAATACTGTGCGCTATAATATTAATAATAATAACAATAATAATAATAGTAGTGATATTGAGCTCTGCTTATAAGATAGAGGAAGAGATAGAGCGATAGGAATAAAGACAGAGCGAAGATCTTTGAGTAGTTTTTAGTGGAAGAATAAGAAAACTTGACAAACTCGGAAGAAAGTATTCGACGAGCGAGACGAGAAAAAGAGAAAAGTGAAGTATAACAAAGAAAGCAGGTATCGTAATAATATACATACAAAGAAGGACGTTTATACTGCAAGTATACTTTTCTTACGTCTAGATACAAATACGAAAACACTGGCAAACTTGACGCATACACACACATATACACACGCTTATCAGTATAACGTTATTAGAAGAAAAATCGTGCATATGTACTGGCCACTTTCCCCTAATATGTATGTGTGCGGTTTCGTTGGGTGTTCTTTCCTTCTGTATGTGTGTGGTATGGGAAGGGGTCGGTGGTGGTACTGTATGGTTTTATTCTGCTTGCTTTCTCTCGGCTAACTTGGTTATACTATTATGCCTTGCTTCACGTTTCTTCTATAAAAACTCTAATGTGTGTGGGAGCATTGTGTCTGAACTGCTCTGCTCTCTATACTTTTTTATCCATGTCGAGGAAGGACCCATCAAAACGCATGACACATGTCAGTCACAGATACACACACATACTAACAACACACCAAAAGCTTCTAACCTTCCTTCTTTTTCTTCGTCTTCTGCTGCTTCGTCGTCCTCTCTCTTTCCTCTCGTCTTTCCCACTCATTCTCTCTCGCTCAAACTATTGCACTGTTTTTCTATTCTATTATTATATTACTCACTTATACCATTTACTATTATTCTCTTCTTTCTCACTCTTATATACTTTAAGCTTTTCGCTCTTTCTACACTGCTTTTATACTTATTTTTCTCTCTAAACTAAACTCACACGCTTTGCATCATCGTCGTCGTCGTCAAACTTGATTGTACGAAACTAAAGCGATGATGGCGTGGTGGCTGTTTTTTTGGAGAATAAAAGTACTGGTGCGGTACAGTTTGATGGTGTTAGCACTCTGGATTTACTGGAGAATCTACTAAAACCATTTCGCTATATTGCTGCTACTTACATTACTTCCCTGTTATCCTGTTTATATTACTACTACCGACCCACCGCCACCTTGGCTTGTATTTAGCAAAAGACATTGTTGTGTGTTTGCTGATGACTACGATGATGAGGACGGTGGCGTCAGGAAAGATAATGATGAGGCTTTTGCCTCATATTTCTGTTTATTGTCAGACAGCTTTCTGGAGAGGTAAAGAATGGATGGATATAAGAAAAGTAAGCAAACATCTAAGCGTGGAGATTTTTAATGCGCGCGTAAAAAAGATACGCTCCCGTATTTTTAAAGCAGAATTTTAGTTTTTAGAGATTTTTTTCTGTCTATCGTGTTTTACCGTCTTTGTTCTTTCGTTTATCTGATGTTTGGGTTGAGTGGAACGAAAGGGTAATAATGGTGATCAGCAGAGGACGACGTGCAACCCAACATAAAGAGAGGGGTTGGGGTCAGTAATTCTTTACCAGGATTTTGTCGATAAACTCAATACACTGGTAAGCAGGGAATATAACTTTTTTATTTATATTTTAAATACACTTGAGTTATGGATGGGATGAAGCAACTTTTTCTGATTTTGTATTTTTTTCCAGGAAAAATATTGAAACCCCAAGTTTATGACAGTCAAAATTTTGTTTATATAAAATGGTTCAATGTTTAATTATGTTCATAATTAGTTTGCCGATGAACATTCTTATAGGAATTATTGGAGGTATGATAATAAATATAATGAAAGGTAGACGTATGTAGGTAGACGTAGCTAACGGGTACTGTAGAAGCAAATTTATGAAGCAAAATAATCAAAATATTCGTGTTTACTTACATTTCATCCGCTTAGGACAATCTTGCTTTCGTCGCGGCATGATTAATCCAATTTGGTAATGTTC
>JAHZNB010000378.1:0-18754 GCA_027744295.1 Callyntrura guangdongensis | reverse complement strand
ACTTTTACAAATATCATTTACTTCAAGTCAAGTAAAATTCAATTTATCAAAACAAAGCAACCATACACCCTACTACACACAAAAATCTGTTTCCACTTGCTTCATCTCTATCGCAGAGAAAAAGGATGATTGTCTGGCTGTATTTTTGGGGGTAATCTGTATTGCAATTTCTTCTTGTCCTAAAATATAACATGTCGAACTGAAGGTGAAGTCTCCTCCAGTCTCAAATAGCAAAAAGCAGCGTGAGATGGGACACCAAAGCAGTATCATTGGCACTGCGGGAAGGCATGAAAAGGAAAAACCAGACAAAGTACACAGGAATACTACCTATACGATACGAGAGCAATCGGGTTAAATGATGTATGGCATCAATATGTTCTTTTGAACGACTAAAAACAAAACCAGCGTGTCATGTAGTGCCAGTAGTAGTGACACAACATTTGACATCAACACAAAGTAATCATAAAATCCATGAAGATATGTAAATCGAAAGAAAAACAAGAAAAAATCCACAACATGAAATGTTTATTCTTATTTTGTGCGCATAATACACACAGCTAGACCGTGTATACCTGTGGGGCCTTCGTCTGCTTTTAATTTTTCTGCTGGGGTTTGCATTTTTATCGCCCTGTTTCAACACAAGGATTAGTACCCCACCATCGCCATCATCATCTGCATCAAGTTATACACTGTCTGGATCTCTATCTCTCTAGATTGGTTGATTTGTAAATAAGTTGGAAACTAAACGGCCTGACATTAAAATTGCATTCAGGTTTTTCTAGACATATTCATTCCATTCCTAGCGAGCACGGGAGATTGGGAAAACCTGGGAGTGGATATACAGTCTACGAGAAAAAAATACAATGTACAAACTTGTAACATTCCTAGTCAGTAAAGTAGCAAGTTGGTAATTCGTTTAGTTCCCGAAAAAATTGCTTCAACATGTACATTCGTAATTATGTTTATGTTAACTGTGTTGTAAAACGACAAGTACAAATATCTATTTTGTTTTTTCTATGAGAGTAAATTTTATTTTAGCTGTATTGCGTACAGCTAACAAAATTTTCTTCAATTTACTATACGCGTTTACATACCTATATGCATGCCTGTCTGTACATAGGATTTATTTCCACGAATGTGAAATTTATCACCATTTTATTTTCTTGTTTCACAACATATTCTTTGTGATGATGAGCTTCTGTGACCAAATTAAATTAAACGCATGCGTAAACAAACATGCACAAAACTGGAAAGTTTATGCGCTTTCAAGTCAAAATGTATGTATTTTATGGTTATTCACAGATTTTAATCTAAACCTAACTTTGCAGCAAAAAACGTCTGAAATCTGGTTTACCACTCCAGTCATATTATAGATAGGTAATGCTTATATGCCGCTACTACTACTTCCACGACCTCTTCTGAATTTTGTAAATGTGCGTAATACACAAACTGCAGCTCATAAAAAGCAGTAGCCAACAAATAAAATGCCATCTTAACTCAAACCGGCATCTTGCCAAGCCCTTCCGCTAAAAAATCATAAGAGCATCTCGAGTTGTTTTCTTTTACTTTTGCTTTTCATTCTCTATTCAGCCTCTCTTCTCTCACTGGCAAAGAAACTTTGCAGTTTGCACACTTGCACAACAAACCTGGCAGTAATATCCATAAAAATGGACATAGGCACACACAAACTAAATTTTCATCAATTCCACTTATTGAGACTACAGCTACCGGTATACATACAGTATAAATATAATGGAGAGGAGAGTAAGATGGTGAATAGGAATCTTCTTTTCCTTTTACTTAATAACCATTCCCAGAACCCAGCTCTGTGTTTTTTCTCCGTAAAAGTCCTAAGAAAAAGCCAATATAGGAAACAGTCAACAAAGTAATAGCTTCTTATTTTTCTAAAGAAGAACACATTGAAACGTCCATATTGCTCCCAGTTCCCAGAGAGAGAGAGAGTCAGTTACGAAATTTTCAGCTTTTTAGTCAACCAGACAAAGTTTTAAAAATGTAAATAGTGTAAACAGTGTTTGAGTGTTGAGAATCACAAAAAGAGTTGAAAGGGTGAGAGCATGCATATATAACAGGGTTCACTACTATCACTACTACCAGCAATATATTATTATCTTACGCCACCACTACTACTACTACAAACTACGCTTCATTCTCCTGACAAACTCAAAATTCCGGTAAAACAATGGCGTCTCTCATACAGCTTCTCCATGGCCTTTTCATCTCCTATTCTTCTTTTCATTCTTTCTCATTTTCTTACAGCATTTCATCTTGTCTGCTGTTTCTTCCCCTTTTATCCCTTCGCCTGGCTACTATCTTGAGAATAATCACCAAACAGCAGCAGCAGTGCAGCTTCAGCTTCAAGGGAGAACAAAAGATATTATTCAGAAAATCGGTGGAGAGAGCATTCTTTCTTAAAGAAGAGGACATCTGAAGCTGCCTCGCCTCAACGAACCACAACTCAACAAGAATAAGAATATATACATACATCCTCTTTCAAACATTTTATGCTTGCACATAAACAAGGAGGAACAAACGGGTGCTAATTTACATATAGCGAATCCATACCATATTATGCAACGTCTTGTCTTTCCATTTGTTTAGGGAAATCATCGCATATCGCACCGAATTTTCTGAATCCCAGAAATGCGTTTCGGTCCATGAAGATGTGCATGACATGCGTATTTATTTATAGGTTCTTCTACAAAACGTTGCACGTAAGTTAAATATTTGCTGCAGCTTTGTTCATTTTTTACGTGTCTTATCGTGTTTCCTCCGTGCTTCTTGGAGAGAGGTACTTTTGGCAGCTTTTCTGTCTTTAATACAGCAGGATCATGTTCGATAAAGAAGTTGTGCTGTATAACCTTTTAATTGATTTTTGCGTAGAAAAGGTTGATACTTTTTTGTGAATACTTGTAACAGAACACGCTACTCTTCAAGAAAGTTTAATAATGATAAATGGATAAACTTCTTCTTGAACAACTTCTCTTGTAGCAATTTTTCCACCTCCTAAGTCCAATTTTCGTCCTCGCAAATAAAACAGANAACAACTTCTCTTGTAGCAATTTTTCCACCTCCTAAGTCCAATTTTCGTCATCGCAAATAAAACAGAACGTATGAAATGTACAAGTACTTAATGCCTGTACATTTTGACAAGAAAACAATTACAGTTGTAGTCTGCCGAAAATGCATGCGTGCAAAAGTTTATCAGCATTTGTCCAAATCATCACCATCGGAGTTTTTCCAATATATTTTTCTAGCTACAAGTTACGATTTAAGATCATACAAAAATTTCGAAAAAAATACATGCCTGCTTTGTATGGTACTCGGTAAATACACGTAAGTATATTTTCTGCTGGACGGTTGGACATCAATCCCTATTTGAAACCAACTATTTTATGGTCGTTAACAGAATTGGTTATTTTATGGATAATTCAATGTGACAAGTCACTGAAGTACCAAAACTTATATTTTTTGTCTCTCTTCCCCCATAATAAAACTATGTGTCTGAATTTTTCCCCTGTCGTTACCAGAATTGGTTATTTTATGGATAATTCAATGTGACAAGTCACTGAAGTACCAAAACTTATATTTTTTGTCTCTCTTCCCCCATAATAAAACTATGTGTCTGAATTTTTCCCCATATTTAACAATGATGATGGAAGAGTAAAGAGTAAAAACAAGGCTGGAATACAACCAAAATACATTCCATATAAACCTAGTGCAGTGTGCAGTACATAGTTAGTTGTAAGCAAACTAAACTAAAGGATAGTGACGTGACGACGTGAATAATAATATGAAACGATTTCCTCCTTCTCACAAACTCATTTCATACAAAGTTGGTTTCTTCTCTCTCGTTATTACAGTAAGAAAAGGAGTAAAGCTCCACATGAGGCACAATGAGTAAATACCATCTGTGGCCTATGTGTGTGTTATGCCATGCATTCCCAGTTCCAGTCCCAGCATGTGGAGTTTCTATATGGTAGATTGTATGTATGTTTACCTAAAAGTTTTTTCTGTAAATGCTCAAGTTGTTTGGAGTTTTTTTTTGTTCAATTCTCTTCGTCTTTCTCTCTGCCCATTTTGTTCTCTCTTTTGACACTGACACTGAATGACATTGACTGCCTCTTGTAACAATGACTCACCCGGGTTTCATTTACCAAACTTTTACTTGTTCTGGCTCTCTGGCCAAACCGAGTGCATTTATAAATGCGGAGAATGTATTTATTTTCCAGGACAGAAAAAAATATATTACTCTCACTATCTATTTCTCTCTGAAGCAACTTCCTCGTATCGTAATAATATGAACAACTGTAATACCAAGGGTGCAATCGGATACCGCCCAAATAGTTGTGCCACAGCTTCTCGAGAGTTGCTTCATGCATGCAAACCAGAGTACTTGACAATATCACGAAGAGAGTAGTACCACCATACCAGTCAAGTCCAAGAGAATAAAAAGTTTCTCGTTATTTTCATTTTCACAAATCTGGAAGTGCCTTACATAAGGATTCATCATCCAAACAAATAACTAGACTGCCATAATTATTTGAAGAAACACTATTGTCGTGTATTAAGCCTTTCCTCCTTATTTCTAAAACACATCTTCGCAGGCTTCTCATGTACGTAGTTCTAGTTCTAACGGTAACAATTATTCGCCTAACTAATGCTACTTGTAAATAAATCGAGGTTTTCATTTCATCTCCCTTTTTAGTATGTAACGACATAAGTATACCCACTCAATACAGAGTTAATAATGATGATAAGCTTTACATTCCAATCCAAACCTCATCATGATTATGAGTTGTTCTGAATACCCTAAGGGCAACACACTTTCATCGTCTGCGGAGTAAAAATGATAGTTTAGAACTAAAAAGCTAAAAGCTATATTTTACATATCATTAATAATTTACTCCATTTTTAGCATTTTGAAAACCAGAAGAAAAGAATGGTTTGAGGAAAGCATTTTTTGTAATATCACTGAAAATGTGTGGTATGTACTCAACAGCACATCTCATATGAAAACAGGACAGAATGACAATAGCTACTATTATTTTACTTGAATTCCAGCCAGAAGTTATTCATTGTATGAAAACTATTTGTTATTCCGAAAAGGCTGTTTTAGTCAAGAAACAATTTGAAATGTAACGCGTATAGAACCTAAGTCGACACACGTATACGCTAATTAAAATACTTTTGATGTGTCTGTAAAAATAAAGTGTTATGATGGTAAATTACACCTTACACAAAAAAATATGTCCTATTCAGGAAGTAGTAAGTGCACATTTGTAAAATAGACCCTGGTAAATAAAAAAGAAACCGTATCATTGTTATTTAAATGAACACATGGAAGAACATATATTAACGTATAATTGATCCTCTGGGGTACATGATGAACAGTGAAACTGCATGTTTTCTTTTCTATCTCCGTTTTGCGTTGTCACCAGGCGGAGTAGTGTCTGCCTACACACAGCAGCGAATAATGCCTACAAAAAACATGATGACTGTTAAAGTGAAATTTTGCTTAAAATTATGGTTATACGTAGAGTATGCCGGATAATCGATGAAATGCTGAAATGCTACATTATTATTATATCCTTAGCAAGAAATAAGAGTTCAAGTTGCAAACAAGCTCAGCTATAATTTATTTTGACATTGGTTGTTGTGGAGTATTGGTGAAATGCTACATTATTATTATATCCTTAGCAAGAAATAAGAGTTCAAGTTGCAAACAAGCTCAGCTATAATTTATTTTGACATTGGTTGTTGTGGAGTAGTATTATGTTAGTCGTTAACGAAGCCAGAGAAACACTAAAATAACCAGACGCATCTACATTTCCAGAGTTGAATTATAGACAGACAGTAATATAATTCCACCTACACACTCACTACTACACGCATGTAAATGTTAACAAGAACCATGAAAATTCTTTGCTATCATCATCGATTTTGTTTTCTTTTACAGGAAGAGATTGCACACAAGGAGCTTCGGAGTGGGAAAAATATTCTATATATACCACCCGCACGCAGGGGATTATATACGTAGGTATATGGAATACTCCAAAGTAGAGAATTTTTTATAAAGCTGAACTACAAATAGGTACATATTGACAATACTACTCCCTTTGCTTGCCGTTTACGAAGCATATTTGAGGAATGGGGGAGCTCTTTTGGAGGTAGCATATCAGTGAGGGAAAGCTAAGAGACAGAAAGATGATCTCACAATCAATCTAACAAGCTTCCTCCATTTTTCCAATCTATTTTACTTGTGTCATATAACAAGCAAGGTAGACAGGAGCAGGAGGGGTAGCAGTGTAAGCTTTCGTAAATGTTCCTTTTTTGCCTGGCAACATCACCCAACAACAGCGACAGCCGCCCAGTTGGTACCATATCGGTTCGATTTCCCGTAATCCTCCCCCACACCGCCTCCACCAACACTGCTACAATTTCTCGATCTTTTTCGAGTATATACAATCATTTCCCCAGATAGTAATTTTTACTTTAGTAGCAGTAAACAGCAACACACATTCACGTATACATCAAAGATGGATTCACCAGATGTACATAACATCACAATATCCAATAATAATAGAATACGTCAATAATAATAGTAATCCCGAGAATGCAGTTTAACTACTATGCATGCTGCAGCCATACACTGACACAATAACTGCATTGACTATTGCTACTTGAAACTGTGAGGATTATCCCGGAGAATTCAATGCAATTTACGTTTTATTCCCATATCCTTCCAAAGCCACATACACAATGAACAGTTTGTGCAAAGCTTTTTATGTCTACTTAAAATTCTAAAGGTGGTTGTCTGGACACACACAAGAATATGTATTTATACAGCCAAGTATAAAGCAGTTGTCAGTTGCACTGGATGGAGCTCAGAGCAAATCAAACATTCAGGTCATTGTAGCAATAAGGCACGTTGCATCTGTCAATCATCATTTCATACAGACGTGCTTTCTCTTTGTGCTTGTGCTGCTGAATCGACTAAACCCTGCGAGTGACAAAAGCTGTCAGTCAAATAATCCCATCATCATAATAATCATTTCGCTATCAGACTAGGGCAGAATATGATGTGCATGCGTAGCAATGTTCTCTTCTTTCGAGATGTGAATTCAAAATTCAATTATGAATTTAATTCCCTTTCAAAAATTTAATCATGCGTTATATAAGTAGCATAATAATATTATTTCCTGAATAGAAGCAACTTTTTAAATTTCTCTGCTGTGCGATTGCAATACAAGAAGGTGGTTTTCAACAATTAGGATTTCGAAAATCGAAGAAGAATTAAGCCGGCTCAATTTTCAGGCATCTTTTCCATAAACTGAAGCATGCAATTACAATACTTAAATACTTATTTGAACATTCATATTCATGCTTCGTTAAATTCTTTAAATACTTTTTAATACTATTTCTCGTCATATATTGCTATACTGGACAATGGCTGAATAACAAGAAGATGGAAAACCGGATAAGTGTTTACGACTCGTCAATGGAAGCATTTGATACATATATACAAGTACAGAGAATCAGAATTCACGCAAAAGAAATTTTCAGGTGTTTCTTCGTAAACCAAAAGAAATCTTACTAGCAACTAGAGAGATATGTACCTACATGAAATACCTTTATGAGCATGAAATGTTGAGATTTTAAGATGGAGAAGGTCGGCCCTCTTTAAAAACAGCTGCAAACATATGCCAGATCTTGATATTGTGTCTTGAAGACCATAAAAGGGTCGCTTTTCCTTTTATCTACAATATTTCTTCCCTTCTCCCCGTCTTGGCGGCCTGGTCCTCCTCATTGCTACTGCTCCGGCTAATCTACTTCCATTCAAGCGTTTTACAAAATAAATTAACCGTGTTGGAGAACAAATGTGTGTGTTAAGAAGAAAGATGAAGCTGAAACGTCATTTGATGCCGTACATTTGGTTGGTGTCGGGAGAACAACTAACAACAGTCAGGTTTCCCACTTGCCACTTGTATGGAGGGAGAATGCTTTTAACCGAAGCTGATAAACAAGATCACACTCTGATAACGTCGATATTTTATCAATAAATAACGCGTCAAATATACCTAAACAGCATTATTCACAAAATCTTAACATTTATGCATATTTCCTTACACCCAGGACACTTCCCTTGTTTTATTATTCTAAACAGGAAAGTTTTTCTAAACTTTGGCTTTTTTTGCTGACGGGATAATATTTCCGAGTTTTGGTACTTAAAAACCAGACAGAAAAATACAAGGCCAGCAACTAACAACAATAGAAGTTTTTCTTATTCAGTGCAATAATAAATGGAAACAGACAGGCTGCAACACCCCATTTTCCTTCAGTAATTTGACTTGGATGATGAAGGAAGAAACACTTCATCAGTTTCTCTTTGTAATACTAGCGGCTCCAGGAAAGATACAGCGCTGTACATTAAAGGATGGACGGAAGTTGAAATGGAGGATGAAGTTTGAATCGTTTATTTTTTTAGGTAGAAAAACAATGTGTGCAATAATAGGAGCATGAATTGCACTACCATTTACTATCATCAACAGGTAGAGGTATTCACAGTTCCTGTCAGTGACGTTTTCTAACAAACGTCAGAAATACAAAAGGAGAATAATAATCACTACAACAAATGATTGCTGGTTTGATTCTCTCGTGGCAGAGGGAGAGATATACTTAAAAACAAAATGAAATCAGAAAGGAAATTTCGTTTTTTTTGTTCCAGCTAGTTGTTAAAACTAATTGGTAGGCAGAGGAAAATACTACAAATTATTGTCATTACTACTTACTACGGCCTAGTGCCTTCCAACTTACAATGCAATATGGACTGTGCAAGTGGGCGCAAGTCAGTATTATCACTTTTACTGACTACGTATTGGTCTTCTGTTTTTTCTCTACCCCTAAAAAACTCTGCTTTTTATTATCATCATACCAATATATCAATAACTTGTCTTTAACATTTTTTGTCAAAGTATCACGGTTGAAAATCGAGTAGCAGTAGCAATTTTTGCCTTTTTGAACTTTAGGGTCATCATCAAAAGCATGCATACATCGTCATTACGTAACTCACATTACATACAGCAGCACTTACAGTTATTATTAAAACGGATATAATGAAATTTGTGTGCATTTTAGCTTTTCCGCCCACTTTCCTCTTTATGACACTACAAAAAGTTGGAAGATTGAAAGAAAAGGGGGGAGTACGGTGTACGTTACCGTTTTTTTACCTGTGTGCTACCTGTGTGCTATACATGCATTTGATATGTACCTACGTACAAAAAATATTACACTATTATTATTGCAATATGCAATATACATTAAACAGTTAGTTCTACAAAAAGTTGGAAGATTGAAAGAAAAGGGGGAGTACGGTGTACGTTACCGTTTTTTTTACCTGTGTGCTACCTGTGTGCTATACATGCATTTGATATGTACCTACGTACAAAAAATATTACACTATTATTATTGCAATATGCAATATACATTAAACAGTTAGTTCACTAGCATCACACAGAAGCAATAAAATGGCCGTCCATCCTGAAAGCTTTTTTCATGAAATGAAACTTGCAGTTTTCAAAGGCAAAATAGCTTATTACGACTTACAAACGAACCATGGAGTATACCTATCTACGATTCACTCAAATTGTCCAATGTTATGGAGCAAAACGGTGTAAAATGCCATGTTATACAATTATAGTGGGATAGAAGAAAATGTACAGACTGCAGAATACATGGTGATATATGTTCAGTTTAAAGCCGTGGCTAATTTGATATAAGAGAAACTAATGCAATCTGATGAATGAATGTTTACCATACCCACCTTATAGTTTATATTAGATATGTATTTTGTGTTTTTGTGTTTCCTTTCTTGCTAGTTCAGACTGCAGAATACATGGTGATATATGTTCAGTTTAAAGCCGTGGCTAATTTGATATAAGAGAAACTAATGCAATCTGATGAATGAGTGTTTACCATACCCACCTTATAGTTTATATTAGATATGTATTTTGTGTTTTTGTGTTTCCTTTCTTGCTAGTTAGTCAACCCTGTTAGCAATATTCCATTTTTGTTCACAAAACATTTTTTACCTTTCTTTCCGTCATCGTAGAAAGAATAATGTGGTGCCGGATCATCATCATCATTGTAGTAACAACCTGTCATAAGTTTCTTACCTAAAATTTTACCCATTCACAAAAATCAAAATCAACCCACGCACACACACCACTTTACTTTCATTTTTGAAAAGATTCAAAAAGTAATAGGCAAACAACGTAACAAATATCCCGGGGAATACTACACCCACGAATACCCAACAGCGAAAAAGCATTATGGACATTTACATTCCGTTTCGAGATCCGCAATGAATCCAGGGCAAAGTAGAGTATCCAGATATTCCCAAACCAAATTTGCAGCGCCGTTGTGGAGTTTCATTTCCCTTTGCGGGAGGAAGTGATGAGCAGACAGATTTTCTGGAAGGCTTTGATGATAATATGGTATACTCAGGTGAACAACTGCAAGATTGTTTTCCCTTTCTCTCACAAGTCATTTACGTAGTATCTTTCAAAGTACTTGACTATATAGATGAACAGGTATACAAATAAGTAGCAAGTCATTTCATATTTCATTTTAACGCTTGCCAACTGTCCCACCAAAATCTCACTTTCATTCTAACAAAAGCTCTGACTTATTCCTTAATTTTACATGTGTAAAATACAATTTGACGATTTATTACGAAGCACGCAGTACTACCATACCGCTGTGGTTACCGTATTTTCCAGTTTCATGATTTATTTTACGGAGGAAATCAGATCCCAGATCCCTCACGTTGCTGATGCTAGGTAGAAACCGATCTGACTGATAACTGTTGACTGCCTGTTTTGTCAGAAGAAGCAGCATAGCAGTTTGTACCGCATCAGTTTAAAAAGTGCATCCCACAGCCTTCCAACAAGTCATATACAATTATTACTGTTACTATTGTGCGTCAGAGCATTTGGCATTGTCAAGAGAATTCGGTACAAATCACAAATGATTCTGATTCAAACTATAAGATATCTCATGAAAAGAGAAAATTGGATATGGGAACAATGAAATGATTCGTTTTCGTCTTTTCACAGGGACGTAACAGGTAGAGTAGTAGTAGCAGCAGCAGTAATACATATAAAAGAACTACATTTTATGTTTCGAGGTATCAGTGACAAAACATTATTTTTTGTAAGGGTACATCCTCAATTCAACCGTTACATAATACCGAACAATGAATGCCTACATGTAAAGAAATGTGTAGTGTAAGCTTGAATAGAGAATGACACCACTTACAACAATGCAACTTCTCTGATTCTTCTTACTCATTTTGTATTGTCTTCTCTTTTGCCGATCACACAAGCGCGATACAGGGTACGACACAACGTCGAGAAATAACATGACAATGAAATCCCCAAAACTCATTCAAGCTTATCACAAAAATGAATTTGAATTAAATAGCTCTACAATAACACACAAGATAACGACGACTGGATTTTTTTATCTGGCTTTATGGCATGCAGCATCTTTTTAGAAGTAAAGTACATGAAAAGGGGGACCAGTAAAGAAAAAACAACAATCGATCCAGGCAGTCTTCTAAAAGGAAAGACGGTCGTATATTTTTATAATCATCCTTTATCACAACAGTCATGGGACTATATAGACCCTTGCATTCACCTGAACCAAAAAATCCCTCCATGTAGGACACCTCTCCCCTACTACACTTCACAGTACCACCACCAAAGCCAAGGCACCCTGTCTACCGGCAGGGGGTTCACCGTTTAGTTGGGTCCTACACACATCTCTCAGACTCTGAGCGCGTTTCGTTGCCAGTATTTTCTTTTCATTTTCCTTATAAAAACACCATTAACCATATTGGACTTGTAAAAACCATTATGAGTAATAACAACAGACATTTTTAAAACCAACATAATGGATTACACGCTGCAACTGACTGACTGTGTGCGTACCAAGTCACTCTCATTTTATGAGGAAAAAAGTACCTCTTTCCCTTCTTTATTGTTCAACAAGGTACATCGCATGTACAAAGTACACATTATTGATACAAAGTTACCCAAGACATTTATCATTGGGTTGAAATGTTGAAAAATGAAACAGCGTTACGTAAATCGAAACAATCCATGCAGCAACGACGTTCTCTCAGCCGGTGTAACGCTATCCGAATTTTGTGATGAGAAAACAAGCGGGATAAAATGGGAGTTTCACATCAGTCATGGATGAGCAACATGGATGAAAATAGACAACAGAGCGCGTTGGCAAGTTTTTTTTACAGATTAAAAAAACTAGGAGAGATGAATGTGCTCTGATAATACTAAATGTGTAAGTTAGACTGAAGAATGTAATATAACCTCACCCATTTAGGAAGCTGGCCTTTTATATGGGGTACCTCTCATGCTTTTCACTATCGTTGATATCAGTAGTGGATGAAACGGCGAAGGTGCATTTTTAAACCAAAAATGAAAGCGAGCTCGAGAATAGTTTGGTCTACGAGAGAGGAAGATACATATATGTGATGTATGTATGCTGCGAGTATAAAAGCCAAAACCAGAAAAGCGGAGAAGAGGAGAATACCTTGGGAGTAATGAATCGTTTATTGCTTGTTAGTAAAATATACGCCCTTTTATTTCCAGGTAAGGTATTTAGAGAGGATACACTAAAGAGCTACAAATTACAGTGGAAGCCGGGATATACGGAGGGAAGAAAAAATCCGTTGGTAGTTAAAAAGAAGAAGAAAGGGTGCTCAAATTAGAGTTTAAGGAGATTGAGATTGAAAACTAAGAGGACTTGCTACAAAATGGATATTTATCTCTGGTGACCAATTAGACTTTGAGACTCGTTTTTGGAGAGTGGATGAGAGAAAGAAAATGTGCATGCACAGAATAGACACACTACTTGATGTAGTAATGATGGTTTCAATTGAAGAAAATATCAGATAAATGAGTAGATGATCACGAAGAAAAAACGATTATGAGCATAATTCTAACTGGACAATGAATATGAGGATGTAGTAAAGATAAAAGTGATTTTGATGATTTTACTTACCAGAAGCAGTGCCGGGAAATTCGATGATATGAAGGACCGCGATTTCTGTCTAGGTCGTTGTCGTTGTCGGAGGAATCGTCGTCCCCGTCCAAAATGACAACAACAACTCCGTCATCATTATCCCCTTGTGCCATGACACCTTCCAAATACTCTGGAGAGCCCACCTCAATAATGACGGTGGCAGGTTGGTTGGAGAACAAGGAGGGCGTTCTTACATCATGTGCTTGGACTTCCAGTTGATATGACTGATCTTCGGGTTTGTTGACAAGAAGGATTTCTCCGGATTGAGGTACGATAACAAAAGTGGGACTGGACGTAATCAGTCTGTACGAAACGTGGTCCCCGTCAGCATCCTCAGCGTGTACAGTTCCGACAATGGAGAATCGCGTGGTGTTCGTAGGTATAGCCCATCGGTATAAATTTTTGTTGAAAACGGGTCCGTTATCATTTTCATCATCAATGACAATGTTTAATTTGGTCATGGCGCTATCCACGCCAACCAAATCGTACGCTTTAACAATAAGGGTGTAAACTTTTTGAGTTTCACGATCCAGCTCCTTGGTTGTCAAAATCCGAAGACCATTTCCGCTTGTGTTTGTCACGGCATGAAATAAGCCTTTCCCGTCTCCCCCAACAATTTCATACTTTATTTTCCGGTACGGGTCAGTCGTAGGACGAACAGAGTCCAGTCCAGTGACAGGGGATCCAACAGGCGCATTTTCCATTATATGGCCTTCATAAAACTCCTGAGGAAACGAGAGCATTGTCCGTCTGTCCAGTACGTACAGTTGAACATTATGAGTGGTGGAAACGTTGGATTCTGGAATTTCTTCGCGTACCATGAGTGACACTGGATGATCTATCAGATCAGTCATATTTGCTGTACTCATGAGAAGACCGTTGTCAAGAACCGTGAAATAGGAAGAATACTCATTCGGCATGAGACGGTAAGTGTGCTCCGTGCTGGCTCCAAAACCGAATCTTTTGATGGCATACCCTGGATGAACATCATGAGGAATCTTGACAACATTACGGCGAACCACTGCCAAACCCTCCACAGGACTAGGAATGATATTCAAGAACACTAGGAGGCTTGATATTACAACAACTAGTTTGTTTATGGACACTAGCGAAAATAAATTATTTTTTCGGTGGCGGCGCAACATTCCTGTTGAGGTAAGGGTTGCTGCTGCCACTGCTGCGGGTGCTTCGGTTGTACAGTTTATATGGGGAATAAATGACGACGACACACCATCTTCACTAGAAACATTATTGTGCCGTTGCGGGTATCGGGATACGGTGGAGGCCAGTCTCGGCCGAGTTCTTTTAGTGGGAAAGGGTGATATGAAGGAAGAGAGGAAATTGGACTCCATTTTCATTTAATGGATGCTCAGTACATACAACATATACACGTCAATAACGTATGTACGTATTAGTTGTACCACTGACTCTTTTACCACGACCTGTTATCTTTGCATGATGACTATGACACATTCACGCCGTGATGTACTTCTGCTTCATATTACTAAGCTTTTCTCAGTATGTCAACTTAAATATACGAAGCACGACTCCTTGACCAATTCCCAATTATCCTAAATACATTTCACTACACTTCACACTTTGTTTATTCGCCGACTTGTTTGTTTTACAGTACGCGGTACTACCGTTTATCAGCAAATAAAAATTGCTCTTGTCAAGCTAATAATCTATATCAGATTGTCTTATTATAAGTCCGTCGAATCACCAAAACTGCAGTCAGAAAACAGTTTCCTAAACTGCTTAGATTGTTCTAGCTCTGTTTATTTAAGTAAACACGCCTGGGCTTACGGTATATGAAAGTTCGGTACTTGTCGTCACTTTGAGTCTTCAGACAGTCAAACAAACGGTATTATTGACTAAAAATATTTATTTTCTCTGCCAAAAGGAATTGAAAGAGTTGAACACACTGACTGTGACATAAAAATGCTTTAAAGTATTACCATTTGATGTTCATGTTTTTCCTTAATGCACGTCGCGTCGTTGTGTAAATACTTACGTAAACCACCCACCACAATATATTGTGTCTGATTGTGAGTTTTCCTGCAATTAGGCAATGCCGTAGAAGTAACTGTAATCTGTAATGTAATATACACAAGTATAAAATCCAGTGAATTTTTTTTTCAGGAACTATGCCAAAAACGTTGAAAACGGAAAACGAGAGAATGTACTGTGTGATTTGAGAAAGCCGCGCAATAAAAAGTTCTTTTCTCTGTCTGGTATAAAGTTGAAATAGAGCCTTCCTATTGGCTGGATGGCTTTACTGGTAATCTTACGTTACGTACTGCTTCCTATTCGAAAAAATAATAAACTTGGTAAACTCACTGGCGACGTTTTTCTCCTTTTATAGCTTTAATATTTTTGTGTCGTTGCGTTCGCTTGGTATAAGCAGTGGTGGTGAAGTTGTCGCCTTTTATTCAGGGTTGTGTGTAGTACGTTGCTTCGGGAGCTCTTTGCTGGCTTAAAAAAATGGTTTGGATTTTTTCGGTAAAAATAGATCCATAAAGTGATTGAGCGTGAAGCGTCGTCTTATAACTTACTCTTGTACATAAGATGTTTGCGGACTGTATAGATATATTTTTCTGTTTTCTTTTTTCTTCTCGTAAAGAAACGTTCCCTGCGACACAGAGAATCATCCACTGTGAGCAGTTCCGACAACGGTTTCCTTGTGTCTTCTTCACGATTTTTTTTTCTTCAACGATGACTTCCAAGCGAAGGAGTATAACTTTTTGGTGGAGATTAGTTTACGGTTTGTGAGTCCTCTGGCCTGGTAGCAAAAGTTGGAGAGAGAAAAGGAAGAAAAAAAACTACGCACGTTTCTCGGAGTAGGAGGAAAAGTAGTAGTCGGAGCAGCAGTTTAATAATAACGACAGTGAATTTATCATTCGTTTTTTCACAAAGATCACGTACATTTTACGCTATAATATGGATGAATGTAGAGAAAAAAAATTGTTTTGCCACAACTACATATATTGCCACTACTGCACTTTTTGTCTTGGAAAAAACGGGTGTGCGTTCTCCTTACATTCATGTACAAAATGTTTCCATTACGTTGATCCTTTACGGCTTGTAGTTACGTTTATTTTCTCTTAGACTCTGGCGTACAGTAATTTATTTAATGAAAGAGCACGTCAAAAGGGATTATAGTCATTGACATCAGTAAAATTAACGGTGGCAGACGATTAGATCTTTTTTTCTTCTCCTTGATGCGTTATTTTACTGCAGTTCCTGCAATAATACAAATAAAATAGTCTTCGTCAGAAGTTAGCCAAAAAAAGTTTTCAACAATAAATCATTGGGTACAGTCGTGCACATTGTGTTTACATCAATTTAAGATTTAACGGTGTACTAGTAATATCGAAACCCCCATTTAGATAACATATTTGGTGATCATTAAGCCACATTGAGGGAAATCGTTACAATAAAAGAGGGCAACGATCGTTGTCGTTCCCTGTCAAAATTGATGGTTGATAGTGTTATAATATAACTACTTATATATTATATACACACAAGGTATCATTGACGCGTATAAGTTTTTTCCCACCCCTCTCACGCAAAAGTTATAAACAGAAGAAAATAATAGGAAATTTTGTTGTAAAAATCATTGTAATTATTGATTGAACTTTTTTGTAAAAACATGATTCTACCGCGCGGTTAAGGATACGACATGATCAAGAGATTGCCGATTGACAAGGCGTGTTATATGTAAAATAATTTAGCCATGAATCTTTCTCTATCTCGACGAATCGCTCTTACTCTCTAAGGACAGCACTGGCAGCAGAGGCACGTTGAGTAATGGGCCACCCAAACAGGTCTTTTCACTTGGTGGTGGTAGTAGTTGGTTGCGCGGGTTCATTAAATATACGTAGTAAAAAACTTGTTGCCATTTTATTAGAAATTACCAATTACTCCAGAGAGTCTACTTACTTCATCCGGAATATTTAAAAGTGTGTATTTGTGCTTCACAATAAGGTTACGACCACCAACGTTTTAAGTGATGGTAAACTAATGCATAAATCCATAAACTATAGAATAATAATAATAATTTTTATTATTATACGGTGTATATCATGGTCTTCGTAAAATATTGACTATTTCAAGTTTTTTTTCTTTGTGAAAATTATATGTAGGCTTAACGCCAAATTTTTAACAGATTTTACACAGTAAACATTTTTCATGCCTCTCACACAGTAGAAAGAATGTTGGAAACTACAGTAGGCATTATACTGTATGTTGAGTGCTTTCGCTGGAATTCTGGCTCGCTCAAAATCTTTACAGCCATAAGGAATATAAGTGTTATTAGCAAAGTGGGGTTATCCAAACGTGAGGTAAACATCGTTAATTACTCAAACAACAACAATTTCATTGCCAAAAATACTTTACATGCTTGTCTTTGAAGTTTTTGAACGGCGCCACTTATACAGACCACGGTATGGAGTTTTACTCTGCTTACTTTCCAAACAACCACGAGGACGCTTATAGTCAGGATTTTGAGCCTGGATGTAAATGTAACCGAATTCTACTCAATCAATGCCACTTTGAGTGACATGGAATTACAAAACTAAAAGCTTGTAGTACAATTAGGTACAGCCACTCTAGAGAGCGAGAGAGGTAGGTTACCACAGATTATGTTTCGGGAAACAATTTCGATGGCTGTTCGGTCTTCCTTCTGAGATGATTACGAAAGAGACAGGTATTTCACTTGTGGTTGCTTGCTTGCAAACTGTATCAAACTGTAGCCATCTTTAACCGAGTTTAGCACTTTTGGTCATGTCACCTACACACAAGACGTCGTTCGTAATCTAAGTCGGGTAGTAACACAAATTCAACTTGAGGTAGACAAACCACGGCAGCTATATAGTGTCACGGAATTCGAGCATCTATAATGTCATACTGACTAACTTTTTCTTGAGCAAGTGCCCACGTCAACCCGTCCATTTTCATTTATTGTTATTTTTCGCAAGTTTATTGGAAAACATAACAGCAACTTGGCCTATACTTGGCCAGGTAAGCGTGGTAATTGCCATTTCGAAGCTGTGAACTGTCCATTTGAACAATTTCTGGTTACACTAAATGAGTTTGAATGGTTTTACTTACAAATCGGAAATCGGATCTCACAATGTTGCTATTTAGCAAGTTATGGTACATCTAAATCGATAATGATGACATGATTCTAGTGAAAATGCCCAGATAATTATTATTTGGAACGATGATAAAATGTAATTTCGTGGCTCGTAGACATCATGGTATCGTCGGAGTGAATAAATTATTTAGTATAGCTTGGCATTTTGTTTTGGTATTTCATATTCTCCACAACTGTTGTTATTCATATACGACTGTATATTCCAAACTAAACTGAACAATATATAACGACTAAACGGCCAGGAAATCTTGTCCAAATATGGTTCTATAAATATTGAAGTGCGTTCCCATTTTCCTATGGGAAATCTACGCAAAATGCTCGTACCTGGTTAATTATCGCTGGAGATCAGTAAATAGTTAAAAACGTTAATAGGCATAAACACTTTTGTACAAGCCCATCCACAAAATCCTCCCCACTTAGCAATTTTAGAGTAATTACCGTTAATAATACGATTCCTATCTTATCTAAACA
>JAHZNB010000377.1:0-31783 GCA_027744295.1 Callyntrura guangdongensis | reverse complement strand
TAGGTTTTCATACTCTGAATCATGTGATGTCAAAAGTGCAGCATAAATGTGAAATATTCATTAGATTTATTCATTACACATTTTCTTTTAATCATGGGTGTACAGACCTTTGAACAGCGGAAGCATTTGGAAAATACTTGCTCAGCTGCCTACTTTGTCTCCATCGTAGTGTGTCAATGGGCAAACTTGATCATTTCCAAAACGAGGAGAGTGTCCATTTTCAAAAAGGGAATGACGTGAGTATAAAATTACTGCCGTTGCATTACTGAATGAATACCCATGAAATCTTATACTTCCAAAGTATAATGTTATAATTTATGATTTTGTCTTATTTCAGCAACTGGGTTCTTAATTTTGCTCTAGTTTTTGAAACAGCTGTGGCCTGCATCTTAATTTACACTCCAGGCATGGACGAAGCTCTAAAAATGATGCCTCTCAAGTATGTTATATTACAGCATTAAATCATTTTTTTGGTCAATGCTATTATCAACTATGTAGTAATTATAATGCCACAACAACGGTCTTGATAATACATTATTTTTACGCAGGTTTCACTGGTGGCTTATGGCAATGCCCTTTTCAGTTCTAATATTCGTCTACGACGAGCTTCGACGCTTGATTATTCGTCGCTGTCCTGGCAGCTGGATAGAAGAAGAATTTTATTACTAAAGAAAAAATTATACACCCTACTTTCATCATCATTCCAAGTAACAGTATGAGAGATGTTGGCGAGTGAAAGTTTTTGAACAGAGTACATGTTAAGTTATTTGCAAGTAAACTTCTTGCAGTGAACTATACAAACCACTGGATTGGTATAAATCTTAATCATGTGCCTTGTAACAGGTAACGGAATGAATACAGCGGTAATTTAGTTAAATGTTTGAAACCATGTGATGGCCTACGTATTAGTATATATAGATACTTGTCCAGTCAATATAACTCATTTAAGTAATCAAGATTCTCCCTCTCTCTACTCTCAACTGTTAAATTTTAATTTAATCTTAAAGTAATATTTATATTTAACGCTTGTTTTGGTATTATTCCTGACAATAGCCTAACCTGTGCTAGTCCAATCGAACGAACCACTGCGCTGCTCTCTACTGTCAGAGGAGAAACGCTATAAAAATTCAAAAAACTATTTGCACGCGCTGATTGGAAATTATACTGATCGACCTGGCGTCCGCTGTATTAATAGCTATAGTGTTATGTACCCTTTGTCATGATAATTAAAAGTAATAAGATAATCAAACGTAAACCATCAACTGTAAATGTAAGGCAACATACACACATACAACGTGATAATATGTATAGAACTTTTGTGATTCCCGTGTATTTACACTCATTAAAATAAAATACGGTGTAGCTTAGCAATGACGACGTAGAGCAGAGATGATTGTTCCTTAAGAATGATGCATCGGTACCACACAACTTTATAAAAAAGTAATCGTTTTGGTGAAAATAATGAATAAAAACTCAGGTACACGGAGAAATTTGCATTTACTTGGATAATCCTGGTTATTCTGTATTTATTATTACTTTCATTAATCATCATCATCATCATAAAACTACGGTAATAATAATAATCATAATTGTAATTGATTATGTGAGATGAAAGCATCTTATATCTGTATTATAATATAATATGCAATATAACTTGTATCTTATAATGTAAATTTATAGACCATGCATGGATCATAATACCTTGCTGAGTACACAATTTACTTTCCAATATATCTTCTCAAATAATATCAATCGTCTATTCTCAGTATTCATTTTTTACAAAAAAAAAATGATCCTTTCTCCTTATTTTTTTTTTACCTGCCAGTCGGCATCCTTTACACACACTTTTTTCCTTCATCAAAACAACCCACTCTGGTTGAAAATAACCTTGAGTAACAAATTAATATTTGTGATGAAGTGAAAATGCACATTTCCTTGAAATCCTGACAAAAATTTTACCACCCCCAAAAAAGAGTGCCCTGCTAAAAGTGTAGTAGTATAGTTATTATAATCTGCAATTTGGTTAAAATCAATAATAAGCTACAAAGTAACTACTACACGCAATTAAGGTGTACAATACAAAAAAGTCATGTACGAAATCCACAGTTGACGACCACAATCTCGTCTTCTCTCATACTATGAGCATGAGAGAAAAATCGGCCATCTATTATCATGATACTTACACTTTAACTGTAAGAGGGGTACATAATAAATGTGTATAATTAAATCAAGCTTCTTTTCTTTGAAATCAGTACAAGCTACTAATCTGATTTACTATAACTGGCGGCTAAAAACATAATTACAGGGTAGTAGTAATAATAATAATAATAAGCTGTTCTAAACTGCGTAAATGCTAAAAAAAATTCTACGGATAAAATTTCGTCATCAAAATTTTCTTCTTGCAGTCTACTAAATAAACTAGCACATTACAGTGTGTGTGTATATATATACGTATTAACGTACGAAGCATAATACGTGATTACGTGATTTAAATGATGATTTTGGGTTAGTGGTGTAAGTCGACATATTTTTTACTATTATTAAAAATCGAATGGTATATTTATGCTGCTGCTGCTGCAGGTGGTTTCTGCGAATAAAATATAATAATCAATACAATATTTTATGATAATAATTAATATAGCGATAATATAATAATTGTATCTATTTAATAATATTATTATGATATTTTTTTAAAAGATGAAACTCTAGGTTTCTTTCGAGTCTATTTACTTATTCTTTTTAAAATGTTCACTTCTCCTCGTATATATATTTTCGTTTGCTACAGATATTTCCTGACTGGAGGAAGTAGCCTTGTGTATGTATGCGTTATTCAGGATTTATAATCCTTTTTTGTTCCTCTCTTCTTTTATTTCTAAACCCAAAGACGCCGTTTTTGACATGATGTCCGACCAGTTCGTTACAACTATTTTTTTTAATATACTGGCGGTGGGCATTGAAATTTGTGTAGAGATGGTTTTCTACAAGGGTGCACTCAGTTGAAAAGATTGAGCCTCCATAAAAAATTAATTATTCTACTGAGTCTGAATAGATTTACAACGACAGGACGTCCAATGGAGGAGTAAAGGACGCTGTATACATCTTTAGTTGCAGTAATAATAGTTGCTTTTGTAATAACTCAATCTTTTACAAAATCTCATTCTCTCTCTCCCTCTCTCTCTCTCCATTTTCGTTGACACTGCCTGCGTGTGATGATGAGTGCCTATGCAACGAAGCGCCTTGTGCTGGCTTACAAAGTGACATTGTCGTAGGCGGTGATGGATGTGTGTAAATGGGAACGCTCTAGCCGCAGAAAATAGAGTCAACTGCGTAATAAAGCAGTATGAGCCGGCTAATAATATCTTCGTTTTTCCTCCTTTTTCCCTGCTTCAACAAACGAGACAGTCAAGGTTGGTCAATGACGACAAAAAGAAGGAAGAAAACTAATTGGTTCTGCTGCTAGATTGTTAGCTTAATTCTGACGAGAATATTCTACGAAAAATTAGCTAACATTGAAAGAGAGAGAGAGAGATAGAGACGTTAAAAATAAACAAATTTGGAGCAGAAAACGAAAAATACAAAACAGATTTAGAGTATGCACATACGTATTTCCGCTGTGTTCTCAAACTGCCTATATACAAGTGTGTTGGAAGCGTTGTTTCTTTCTGTTTAGTCCGTTATGGACTTGTATAAAGAGAGGTCTCTGACGATACACTTATAAATGTATCTATTCAAGTTTATCCTGTGTGCAGTCAAGTTCTTAGTATCAGTATCGGTGTATATTTTTTTATATTATATATTATTTTCTTGGGTCAGGTAAGAAAAAAAATCTACGTTTTATGCCTTAATAAAACATGATGAAAAAGTGGATGCTCGTGTCTCAATAAAAACTCATTGAATGCTTTGTTGATGATAACTATCTATAGTTTATAAATATACTTTTATACTGGAATCGTTGTTACACGTTTGTCGACATTCTAGCCATAATTGAAGCAAGTAGTAAAAATATTCCAAGTTTAATGGATTATTTGTATATAGAGAGGTAGTAAAAGTAAATGGCACAGTGGGTGAGAAAAAAAAAGCTTTCTCCAATAATATACATTTACAGATATATAGATAGATATGCCAACTCTACTTAAAAAATAATTTAATAATTTCTTTTCCTTTTGCGGACTGTTAAGCTGCATTAACGTTAATATGCGAAATCATAAACAGAACGGTAATAAATCATAGAAAAGGTCAGTTTTAAACTGTAATTATTATTGTTTTATTCTTAAATTATGTGTATACCGCTTTTACTGAAAATCCAATTTTTACTACTAAAATTCATAGTATGATTACAATGATTGTTATAGAGCTGTACAATAAACCTATTCATAATTGCGTACTAAGGTTAACAATTAATCAATATTTTTTATAAGTTAGTAAAACTCAACTCACTTGAATACTCCTATACTGACGCGATTTTTTCCATATCGACTAGCTTTTAGTTTGCTGTTAATTACGGTTACAAGATTACATATACCATTCTATGTTGGTTGTAGTGTAGCAGTAGCTAATATATAAATTAATTAATGAATTTAAGTGTATTTATAACACATTACAATTCATGGTTGGACGGATGCATTGATGAGGGTACAAATAAGTAAGATTAATACTCATTCTTCCTATTAATGTGTATGTAAAAAATACCGTTTCTTCACCTCTCCCTAGATAATACTACACAATAATAATATTACACGTTATGGAACTAATTAAATCACATGACATATAGTAAGTACTAGAAAAAAATTAGAAAGAGGGATGCTTTCCGGGATAGACAGCATCATCAGCAATGCAGCGACAGGGTTGCACTTGCAAAAAAAAGATTAAGCTGATTGATTTTACAATGCTTATACAACCTACTAATATTTAAAGATAAATAGGTAGGGAGTTTTGAAATTGACATTTGGGTGGACAAAAAACGAAACGCTTGCTAGTTAATCGGGAATTAAAATTAAAATACTTTTCGGGAATAGTCTACATAATTTTAAGATTATTGTGAGCAGAAAACTAATAAAACGTTAAAATGTTTTTCTCCTGCAGTGAGACCAATTAAAGTCGTTTCAATGGTTGTGATAACAAGCGATGAATGAAACTAACGTACATTTTATCAAGCAAAATTTTTAAAATAAATATTACTACGGCATATACTACTAAATTATTTGTTGCTCTACGAAGACGTGTGGTTATTTACAGGTAGATTACACATACCTAAGTATTTAGTTGTAGGTATATTAAAAACGGTTACATGTATTTATATTTATGTATTATGATTATTTAGAAGTATCTTTTGCCAACGAATCGTTTTCTACCACTCTATAAATCCTTCAACTTGTGATACATGCTTTGAACATAAGTGAAGACACACTTCCAGTCTGGTCGTGATCCCATTACCACCATGTCTTCTGTATCGAGTAAAGGATAGATGTCAGCTTTCTCTCTGAAATTTATAACAAAACACAAATAATGAGAAACAACATTTCGTAAAAGGGGACAGTTATATGCGTTATGATAAATTCAAAGTCCATCATTTGGTTGTTTGGTACTGCACCGCTAATTGATGATAAACACGAAGTTTACAAATAAATACAAACATCATCTTTATCCTGAAAGATTACAATTTTGGATAGGAAATATTGGAAAAATTCACTTACTCTGCTGTACGGAAAGCTAAATCAAAGTTGTATTTTCGATTCCTTGGATTCAATGAGTTGTAATCGAAGGCATCCGGAAAAAAATGATGTATTAAGGCACAAAACGCAAGACCATCACTCCATGAACTGGAGAAATTATCAATTTTGACGTTCTGAAAAGTTTAATCAGGTTGATAACATGTTCATTAGATAGTCATGGACAACTTGATGTTTCATAAGAGAGTATGGTAGTGATGTGCATATAGGTACAATATAAAAAGTAAATAATATACAAAAAAAGAAATATTAAAGAGTGTCAACAAATGAGTTTAAAACGCTAAAATACGTAGAAAAAACTTATCTTTACAATTTATTTACAGCTATTGTACAAGCGATTTCAAAAAGCATTTATACTTGAAAGTATTTTGGGGTTATCAAATTACATTATTGTTAAGAAAGTTACAATAGTTTATAACTTGATTGCATAAAGTAATGGCGTATACGTGTAAACATACGAGTATACGTGCAAAGCGAGACAAACTTTTACAGAGATTTTTTTCAGAAGCAGCAGCAGTAAAGCAAACATATTTTACAAACGACATGCATTTTACAAAGAGTTTCATTCACTTTCTCACATGCACAAATACCGACGAAGATACCGTATAATCGTATTTGCTGACCATCCCCCCATTTGATCTGTTCCCTGAAATGGCTTTGAAAAGGCGACATTATTTTAAAATCCAAGCAATTAGCAAGTCGTGTCGTTGATCAACCAATATTTTATGCTAACGATTTTTCACACGTTAACACTAATTGAAAGCATTATTTCCCAAAATATTTTTTACAAAACCTTAAAAATTATCTATTACTTGTCAAACCGTGCATTATATGTTATTCGCTTAAATGCACAAAGAAATATCCAGTTCACTAGTTAAAGTTACCAGTTTAATCCAAACTTAGCTACATTTTTTTGTCCATTGCAACGCGACAGGACATGTTTTTCAGGTACACAAAAATCAGGCAAACCGTGATGAAATACGTTGTGCCGGCCGACATTCACACAGACAATACCACAAAATTGTGTTAGTAGATGTACTAACAACGAACACGGGGATTATATAATTCTCCGTTTGCTAATTACAACTCAAGTAGTAATTGACTTTGGAAGAGATGTCATTCAGTCAGGTAGCCACCTTTTTTTCGATGCACTTACTATATAAGCATGCCATTCTACTTGCATACTTTTTAATGCGGATCTGTTCTACAATTTACTACTCATCATCATACACAACTTGCACAAGTAATAATACTGGAGCATTCACTGTGAAAAATTTCTTGTTATTTATCGGAAATGTTTTGTTTCAAGAATGAAATTGTAAGGGTAAAATTAGCTAAAAATTCTTAAATTATGCACTCACGCACTTAAATCTATTATCACTATCATTATGAGCGTGCATTCTCAAGCACAGTACAATAATATGTCAGTATTTATTTTCGAGTCTGTTTTTAGGACACACTCGTTTTTTGTTCAAGATTTGGTTAGAAACGCATAAAGGAAACCGGTTCACGTCAGCAACATTCTGACGAAAAGGTTTGGAAAAGAAAAAAAAAATACGAGAAAAAAAGTCATTGATCTTGATAGCAGAGAAGCAAAAATAGTTGCCTTGAAAAAATTCAGTGTTTTCAATAAATAGGAAGGAGCGACCGTTATATGGTGTTATGGTTCCATGTCGAATGTCATAAACTAACTTTAAACGCTGATAAGTGAAATCCCAAATTCCCGTGCTTTTGTTTAATTAAATCATATCTAAAATTAAAATTTGGTTGAAAACATATTATATTACCTTCTACACAATTATAACAGCTATAAACAATATAAGGTAGCCCCCAATCAAAAAGATCCACAATTTAGCTCAAATCTTAAACTTTTAACTTTTTTACCCAATTACTCAATTTTTTGTAGTGTGTCAAAGTAATAAATCAGAGATAATAATCTGTTGACCTTAAAACTTTTATGACATTCGACACACAACCTGTTATTATTATGTGGCGTGGCTTATTGCTTCCCATCATTAAACTATTATTTTTTACGAAAATGAACACATTTAAAAGTATTACTACTAAATAATCTTAATCTTTTCTTGCTACTTAAAATTAGTGTGTTTATATAGTATGTTGCTGTCTAAAGAAGAATTGTAACAAAATTTTCAAGCTCTGATCTGCGACTTTGAAAGATTAAAGTAAAAACACAAAGGTTTTCGGCGACAAATAGAAACAAGAAGATGAAAAGGAAGATTCGAAAAAAAACTGATAGAATTGACTATTCAGAAGAGTAGGTGGTAGTCAGTTAAAGAAGAAGGTCTGACTGGCAGAGATGTACTTCTTTTCTTTTGTGCCGTGAGAAAGAATATCATCGTTACCATCAGCCCCACAAACATACATTAAACATACTTACTAATCATAATTAAAAGTGCATTCTCACAGTTAACAAATTACGATCGTTTTTGATTATTTACAGTTTGTTGCGTTCATTTTACTGGAATTATTTACAAATAAGGTTATTGTTTTGTTGTGTGTGTATTTACAGAGAAGAAGAAGAAGAAGAGTAAGAAGAAGACAAGGCAGGGAAGAAACTTTCTTTTACAACTTTTAAAAACTGCGGAAAAATTAGGTACAATGTGTATTTGGAAATAACCTCATATTCTCGTGTCCGACATTGGCACCAGTAAAGCAGAATTTCTTTGGCACTGGTTGCGCTTGCCTTCAAACCCTCGTTTGTGAATTTGAAAAGGGGCTGGGCTGTCTTTTTTGCTGGGCTGTGTTGGTCGTATATAATATTTTGGGATTAGTTTATTTTTAAATAAGAGAAAATAAGTGATACACAAAAATAAACAGGTGCATAATATAAAAGGCCGTAAAATTGGGTTCATGCAAGTTGTCATAATCCTTGTCCCAGAAAAGAAAAATAGCTGACTTTAATATAACGGCCTGATTTTAACAACAAGGAGACGTGTTTCAAAAATGTTCGAAATTTTAATAATAATTTAGGAATATTTTTTAAAAGGTTCTCATGAAGTATCATTTCTACCAAAAATATGGAAATCACAGAAATATTACATTTCAGAGCATAAAACATTGGGGACATTACTGATCTGAATTCTAAATTCTAAACAATGATGTAAGATCTTTAAAAAAAATTCTGTGAGAATTTTAAAAAAATGTCTCTGCTAACTAGCTGGTACACTTGCTTCACTTGGAGCCTAGTTCTTATCTAGTGGGACATAGTTTATTTCAATATTCGTTTTGTATCTTCACTATTGATTGACAGTTGTAAACTTTACTTTTTATAAAAGCAGATTCAATAAAAAATGTAGCACAGTATATTCAAATAAAAATTTGGTAAAACGAATAACTTAAAAACTTGAAAATAAATGTATACGAAGTTTTGAAGGAAAATATCAATCGAAAAATAAATTTTGGGTTTCGAGCGAAATGGATATTCGGTGGGAGGAAAGGGTTTTTGGTATTTACTGCTTTGGATTGACAACAAAATATACTCGAAGCATCTTAAATTTCTCACTAACTTTGCCTGGTCCATGGCTTTGAATCTATTCATTGGAGTCGTGGGCAGAGCGGACCTAGCGGAATTAGCGGATTGCATGTTGGTAAGCGCAGAGGAAGAAGAAGAAACAGTTTGGATTTTAGTGGTTGTTGACACCGAAGAGGATGTCAGAGAGGAAGTAGAAGAAGATGAGTTCATTGACGAAGTTGAAGATGAGATGAATGATGAGGAGGCCTTCATTTCCGTCTGCTCACCTGTTGTTTCAAATTACACCATTTGATTACACAGAAAAGTCGTATGGCACCTGCCCAAATAACCCTGCCACTTTTCTTTCACTTGCATCCCTCCAACTTCCCCTCCAGTACCACGAATCGCAAGATTACTCATACTTTCTTTTACCCCAACCGGAAGTAATGAACACACACACTTTATAATGACACTTTCTATTGACATTTTGTAAACATCGGTGGATTCTACCTTTATATCTACAACTAATCATTTCAACTATATTATTTTTTAACAATGTACTGTTTTCTACGTCGAGAATTACTTTCTGAGAATTTGGAAGTGGATGTCGGATAGAAGTTGAAAGTCGCGTCGTTCACAACCTGGGCCTTGTTTTTGCTTCGGTATAGGTTAAGGTATATTGTTTCTACAGAAGCATGTCTAAAAGAATACTTTATGAAGAAGTTAAGCAACTAATTTTTACACACTACATATAAATATATAGGGTTCAGAATAATTCTGTTTTACATATTCTATGTTTAAGTAACGTTCCTTATTTTTTGTTTACATATATTTATTTTATAGGTATATATAGAGAAGAAGAAGCTTAATTGTTGGTACGTAAAATTAAAGGAAGAAGAAAATTGCTATAGCACCAATACTACTACTGCTACTACTGCTTTTCACTACGACAGGAGTATTTAACGGCTTTATCCAATTTTACGAAAGAGAAAAGATGATAACAATAGGATAGTGAAGGTGTGATTTGTTGAATTGAGACGAATCAAGTGTCTTTGTTACTGAGTTTAAACTATATTGTATCACGATTTATAAATTCTGTCACATTCTCTGTTTTTATTTGTACCCCGCCCCTGAAACGTTCAGTTTGACCCGTCAAAAATAAATGCTTAGGTCATCTAACAAACTACTGAATTTCCCCGTATTTGTGACAAAATTTGTGTAAATAGAGAAAGTTAAAGTTTCGGTTGTTTTTTCTAACGTGTTGCTCTGTTCTTTGTTGCTAAAATGTTTTGAAGAGGTAGGAATAATGCACGCGCGAGATTAGACGTAGAGAGAAAAGTAATAGAAATGTATGCAGATTTATAATGTCCTTTTAGTTGATATTATGGTTTTTGTGTGCTTTTTGTGTTTTTTTTAAATTTTCAACTTTCTTAATTAATACTTACATTCAACGATTATCGAAGTAGAACCTGTCTCAGTCTCAGCAGACTGTTGTGAAACAATAACTGCTACTGCTGCTACTTCGTCAGCACTCTTTCTAGCTTTCGAGTCCACTGTAAAAAACAAAGAAAATACACAATATGGAAAAATAGAGGCTACTCTCAGAACAAAATCCAAAAAACCAAAAAAAGCAATTGAAAAAAGGAAAAAAAGATGAAACTTTTGTTGATTTTTTTTTAAAAAAAAGGTCACAAAATAACGTTTGGATTTTTAACACACAAAAATTGTATTATATATTACAACTGATATTAATCTCTGAAAAGAGAGATTATTTAGAAGAGGGGTAGTAGGAGTAGTGATTAAACTAGTGATATAAGATAATTCCGTTTTGTGTTAAAACTAGGAAATATGGCCAGAGCGATATGTTGAAAGTGTCAAAAAATGTGATTTTGTTTTTGCGGTAGCTATAGTAAAATTTTCGGATCAGAAAAATTACTTGACTCTACCAACTACACACATACCAAAGTGAATAGCGATGAGTAGAAGAAAAATAAAAGATTTAAAAATTTGGCGTTTAAACTTTTAGAGGAGTACCAACGTGTTAATTGCTTTTCATCAACTGAAAATGAATTGTGATGATGGGCTCAACAAAACCAGCAGCAGCAGCAGCAATAGTAGTAGCGAATGAGCGTCATCATCACAAACTAGTGGCATTTTTATGTGTGCATCAATTCTGCGATTGTCTAATAAGTGGTAGTAGTAAAGTAAATACCAGCGCGGTAATAATAACAGTAACAATGATAAAAATACCGTCACGTACTACTACAACTACTAGTGTAGTAGTGTGTAAAATATAAAAAGGCTAATATGGTAACTCGAATATAAGTGTAGCAGTAATAGTAGTAGTAGTGAGTAAATATTTAAAAGATGTGTCTTTTCTTTTTAGGCGCAATGTAATCTACTGTAAATGTTGTGGGGGAGACCAAATTTTATTGTTTAGTTATAGTTATACGAATGAATGTATATATTCAGAAGAGATTTAGGAACGTTTTCTGAAAATGTAAATTATTTACACAAAGCTGTTCATTTTTCTTGCAGATCATTGCGTTTTCTTACATAAAAAGAGTTACAAAGGCGAGAGAAGTGCGAAGAACTTGTTGTTGTTGTAGTAGTTGCATGTGTGCGCCTTCTGAAAAGCTACACACAATGTAGCTTTTGTAATTACACGCAGAGAAGTAATAGTAGTAGTAGCAGCAGCAGTAGTCAAGTCAGTAGTCCAAGTTGTATAAACAAACAGAAAAAATGGTCTATTTTTACGATTTTTATGTGAGCGAGCATTTATCATCATCCTCGAATCCAATGTGGTAGTAGTTTAAAAATAATTGTAGTAATTGCAATTATTGTTGCCAGTGGTTGCAGTAGTAGTAACAGCAGAGGGGCAGCAGTAGAAACAACAGCAAACTTTTTTGGTTAGGCTACTGCATACAAAACTTGGTATAATGTGTTGTACAACAGCCAATATTAAGATTACGATTTTCCATCCGTTTTTTTTCAAGCATTCCCGGCGGAGTTATGCATGATGCGCAAGTAGTAGTTTGGTGTTGTTGGTCGTTGATCTTTGACGGTTGGTTGTAATTGTACTAAACGAATGGGCTATTTTTTGCATTTTTCTTGTAGGGCTATAAACGGTTTTTTCTTTCAATGAAGAGTTAACTCGTTTATCGTCGATCAGGGATTCATACACCATTTTTTGGGCCATTAATTAATCGAGTAATATCGTCAGTCATAGTTTTTCTTTACGATGGTAACATTATTGCAAACAGGCGAAAAAAACTTTCAAGGAAGGATCACCAGATGGAAGACAGACGCTGTAGACTAAAAAAAATAACCTGCAAATTGGGTGTAACGAACGAGTATGATTGAATACATGTTTTAAATAAACATTGCAAGTGAGCTAGAGCATTTACACAAGAGACAAGGGATTGATGTGTTGAAAAAAGCAATTTGCCTTTTAAAATTTACCAATTGCCTCTGCAGTTGGTTATCAATAAGCAAAAATGCCATAAAAAAGTACAACTAATGTTCAGCAATAAATCTTAAAGTTTTTCTTAGATAAACATTTTTTCAATGGTTTCAAGCTTATTTAATATCCCTACTTCCAAATTATCTCTAATTGATAATTAGCCTTGTGTAATCCCGACTTCCATATATGACGGCCTTCCTTGTAAGTTTAACAAGTTTACGACATACGACATGCGACTTCTGACACACGAACGAATAATTTACGAACGCCGCACCACCACAGTCATTTGTTACAATGTATTTCACACACTACTTACTTACTGACTTAATGGGTTGAGTGCGCGTTTTGCTGTTTACATTTTCATTTTAAAAACCACGCCTGTTGATTATCTAGAGCACACACACCATCATTTTATTTTACAGTTTAGATGATCGTCTACGACTAAAACAACTCTCAAAGTACCAATTAACTACCATTACTATTATTATCTGATTAGTCCGCTTTTCCGCAACATAAATAAAATGCTATAAGTTTTATATAACTTCCTCCTACTTTTTTTGTCTACCATTGCAGTGGGTTATACAACAATTCTACGGCTTCCAAGTGTATCACTCTATTTAATTTTAATATACAATGAAATAGCACTTGACCACAAAATACTTGCACTTTTATCGCGATCAGACTTAAGATAATGCACATGTTTTATCTTCCCCTATAAAAATTTTTTGTTGGGCTGGTAAATGAATTGTGTGTTCTTTTGTAAACGTGACGCTTCGCAGCTTCACGCTTTTGCACTTTTCATTTGTTTTCGTTTTGCTGTTAAGAAAACCTGCCGCTACACGCGCGCACGCACGCTGATAAAGACACTTGCGTAAGGTGCAAACTTAATTATACAAATTAAAAGCACTAGTTTGTAATTCCGCCCTACCAGAATTACATTTTAAAAGGAATTTAAACAAAATAGTGAAATGGGTAAGCAATAAGGCACTCTAGAGATGTGTAATATATTTTTGCATTCGTTCATTGCAACAACCTTGTTGGCAATTTTCTGTGGATGGGTGTAACCCTTCATTTATCAGTAAGGTTTTTTTTTCTCAAAAAGAGAAATTTGTTGGTTTCCCGAATAGAAAACATAAAAACCGAGCTAAATAGGAACGGATTGAACAGGTAGCTTCTCAAAAACCAAGTAATACCAGGTTATCAACCAAAATTACCAAAAAGACGGTAAATTATTGCAATAGCCCTACCAATTAAATTGTAAAATCAGTGAATGCAGGACTTGATGATGATGATGACGATACGTCAATAAAAATTATTCTATATATGAAAATCGTATGAAAGATAAGTACTAATAAAACCGTACAAATATTTTACCAAAAAACGATTTCAAATAATCTTATAAAAAACTACATGGCAACTTTATAAAATGTGCAGAGCTGTAAAATATATCCAAGGCAGTGTGTGATGCCATTCAAATAATCTTAAATTTAAATATATGTTCAAAATCAGTCAAACAAGAAAACAAAATGGTAGAATAAGCGAAATGAAACACCATTGCTGTGTGAAATAAGGAAAATAATTAAAAATCCTTTGCTTAAAAAATAGAAAATGCAAGGAAATCAGGAGAAAATTCAATAATAATTATTGTAATAATAGTAATAATTCGTTATTAATACTATAGTAAATTTTGTACGTATTTAAATTTTAAAAAACTCACTGTTGTAAAACGTGCAAAGAGAAAACTAATGGACCCTTTTTTCGTTCTGCTTGAATTAATACGTTTTTTTTTCTCCCTTTTTCTCAGTCAGTCAGTCGCCTTTCTATTCCCCATTCACTTCCCAGCAGCATCAGATCATTGACCTCTGCTTTGTTTTTTAAATATTTTTTGCCTTTTTCGCCATCCTCACATGTCATTCTTTCAATCATATATATAATATGTACACGCACAGCAATAACAAAGACTGTTATCGTTACTGGAAAATATTTTTTTTACATAGCGATTAAAGTAGCAATGCGGCACAGCGATAATACTACTACATGATAATACATACATGATTTTTTAGCATTACTAAATATAATACAAAGAGGCTTTGCTTTACAAACTTGTTTGCTGTTGTTGTTGTAGATTGCATAAAACTACTTTACATTTTTTTTTAAATTACAGAACAATTTTACTTTTAATACTTGAATTGCTGGTATTTTCTAAAAGAGATTTTTTAAAAAACCGCCACTACTTGTAAAAAAATTATAGCACTAGAAAATTGTTGGTTATTTTTTTCTGCTTGCTGAAATATATTAAGAGTAGGTAGTAGCGTAGCGTTGTTTATTGTTTAGAGTGGCGAAAAAAGTTAAAAATTCGGTGAGTTAAAGTGTCTTGAAGAGAATGTAGTAATTGTACACTCAGCAGTTGAAGCAGCTTTCTACAAAGTCATTACAGTTTTTAAAACAGCGTTTTGATGTTTTTTTTTTGTTTTTGGGATTAGCAGAGCAAGTAGTAGTAGTAAACTAGCCGAGCAGCGAGCGCAGGAGCAGAAGCCGTTAAAAAGAATACAAAACTCATCATCTCAGAGACAGGCTTTTTTCACGCTCTTCTCGGTTTTTTGTGTGCGGAATTGTTTGTGTCAATTTGATTTTACTTGGGCGTACCAGAAGCCTTAAAAAGGCTTTCAAAAATTGCATCCACGTCCTCATCCCCATCGGAAAGAGACCTTTGTCGATGCATTATTTTGCTATGGGAAGCACTCTTCCTTAATTTACCTCCACTTTTGCCTCCACCACCACCATCCCCTCCACCAAAGGAACCGCCTGCTGGTCTCTTGTGGAGATGATGAGACCCTGCCATACGCATATTTTCTTGATGTTGCTGCATTTGCTGTTTGAAATATGTGGCGAGTTCCCGTTGTTTCCGGTCTGCACTGTCTGGACTCATTTGGGCTTCAAATTGTTTCGGAAAGGCGAGCTTAGTGGACTGGGGTGACGTGGAGGATTGGTTGGGAAGTTTAGGGCGTAATTTCGTGGACGGAGGACCTCCGTCTTGAGAGCCAAAAAAGAGGTTTTTGGCTCGACTAAAGATGCTACTTCCAGAGGAGGTGCGGTGCAATGAGTCAGGGTAGCTGCGAGTAGGTTTGGCGGTAATATGTTGCTGCGGCGGTGGTTGTTGAAATTGTTGTTGTTGATGAAGCACTTTACTTTGTTGTTGTTGATGTTGTTGATGATGATGATGATGCTGTTGTTGCTGTTGAAGCACTTTACTTTGATTTTGCTGTTGTGACACAGACTGTTGAGACTTGTGATGTGTATGGTGCTGCTGTTGTGATTGTGACATACTAACGTTATTTTTAAGCTGTAATTGTTGGGTCAGGTGACTGTTATTATTAGGAACGGTCATTCGATTGTTACTAGAGGAGACGGTTTGTTTGTTTAGTTTAAACAAATCCGTTTCAATCGTTAGCGGCTCAATTTTTGCCGGACGAGTAGCAACTTTGGGAAACTCTGAAAGACTCTTTTGTCGAGGAACAGCGACCTGGCGCGGCGGTGTAACCGGTTGCTGTTCCTGTGGCCGCTGCTGATGTGCTGACGAGGAAGACGCATGGTTACTTTTATTGTTAATGTTACTACTAATACTACTATTTTGTGACGGAGGTGATATCGTTGGCGTCGTTGTGTTTTGTTGTTGATGGGGTTGTGAGCGTCTTACCTCTGGAGGAGGAGGAACGTCATCAACATGCGAAGGGGGAGTAGTATTACTAATAGTTGTTGTTGAGGGCAACAAAGCAGGCTTGGTAGTCATAATACTATTTTGTGAATTACTTAAAGAAATAATAGCATCTCCAGACAAGGATTTAGTTAGTGGCGGTAAGTTTAACAAACTTCCTTGAGAAGAGGAGGAAGAGGAGAATTTCATTTGAGGAGGAGATGATGGACTTTTTTCGTCCTGCTTACTGTTCTCGGCTGCAGTGGCAGACGCGGCTTGATGTTGATTCAAAAAGTTTCTCAAGTTGGATCTCGCCCCGGTGAGTCGAGTATTCTGCTCATCATTCTGCAAAGATGACATTCGGTTCTGGATCGTGGCTCTCTGCTGTTGGGGCCCGCGCATGACCTTAGAGACCACGGGAGTCAATATCAACCCATCGTCCCCTGTGGGGCCAGCGACGAGGCCACTGGCGACACCACTTGGGGCGCCAGGGCTGCCATCGCCTGCCTGGCTTGAGGACGGCGAAGGGGTCTCTTCCATGCTGTGATTATTAATGGCCACGGTGACAGGAACTTGTCGGGCGAACGCAGATCCAGTACTTTGCTGAAGCTCGAACGGCATCTTTGTACTATTAATACTGTTACTCATGCTGCTACCACTAAATAGACCGGACCGGTCATTGCTTAATGAAGGCATTGAACCTCCTGACGATTGACCAACACTCACTGGTTTGCTGTTACTAACACCACTTACGATTTCACCAGAACCACTGCCAGGGAACAACTGTTGCTGAGCTTTACCTCCGGTGCTTTCTTCGTCAGAATACAAAACGGAGCCAGAGGCCACTTGCTGATCTAGTTTTTTCTTGAAAGCCTCGTCAAAACTCTGCGTCACTCCGAACGATTTCAGTGGGGGGCGTACTACAGGTACAAAATCATCCGCCGAGCCACCTATCTGCTGCTGTTGGTTATACTTCTGCTGTGAACCGACTCCTCCCGGGACAGGTGCACCAGAACCATTCATGCTACCAATAATATTGCCAAGTTGTTGAACTCGACTTGCCACCGGCCCACCACTGCCACCTCCTCCAAAAAATCCCGAAGATGATGTCGGCGACATGATATTATTATCCATCGATGATGGCAACGAAGATGTCTTGTCATTTTGCCGATACTGCTGTTGATGATACTGTTGCTGTTGATGCTGAGAAGCGGTGGCTGCTGTCGTGGCCGGATTAGCATTTGTCGATATAGTTATCGGTGCTTGCGGGAAATGATGTTGCAGGTGAATACTTGACGTGGGTGGGGCTGGTTGCTCAAAACGGGCTTTGGATGTTTGTACTCTTCCGGCATTCGGATCTCTTGACGGTGGAGCTGCCGACGAGGCGGCTGCCAACACTGGTGAATCCTGTCCTCGTTTTACCCAAGGTAAGTCAATCTTGTCATCGTTTATAACTTTAGCATGAGGAAACCCGACAATCGTCGTTGAATGATGCTGCTGTTGATTCACATTTTGTATAGATGTACCTGAAGATGCGGATGATGCAGAATCAAACGCAGACTTTTTCATAGCTTCTAGCGCAGCGGCAGTGGCATGAACCATATGCACGCCACCGATATCCGATGATCCTCCTCCAATGGACGCTTTAGCATTACTTGAATTACCAGAAGCGGTGTTATTATTGATCAGATTAGATTGGAGCTTCACGGGCGTTGGTCTTCTCATCCCGGGTGTATTATTGCTATTATTAATGTTATTGGTATGTAGCTGCTGTTGTGATTCTTTTAGCTTGCTATCGAATGAGTTTCCTTGCAAATAAACTTTCTTTTGACCAACCAGCGCCATATTATCGTGACTAGAGTAGCCAGCACGATTATGCATTCTCGCCGAGGATGAAATTTGTTGCTGCCCACCGCCTCGAATTTGATTGAGGGCTATGGCGCTGACAGTTTGTTTCATGCCACCCGGATTCATATTCACCGGCATTAAAGAGTGATTTCCAAAATGACCAGAGCCTCCAAATTGATTATTTTGTTGAGGAAGTTGCTGCCAAGTGTGCGGCTGATGCGTAGGAAGAGGAGATCGCCAATGAGGATAGTCCTGGATTTGTCCTTCATATGATTTATTTTCAAACACTTGTAATTTATTGCGTACTTGTGGTGGCAATTTAGATTTATCCGTGTTAGCCCACACAGGTCTAGAAAAGCAGTCCGCGGACGAAGCACCCCCTCGTCGTTCTTGAGTCAACGCCATTTCAGAAACTGATCTGGGAGGACGCAGGGGACTCGGAATGGGAGATGCACTGGGACTAGATCCTTGGCTACTAGACTCAAAGCTGGTTTTCAAATTTGAAAATCTCGACATCCACTGTCGATCTTGGGACACGCCCAAGTAAGTTGGTCGCACTGCTCTATCCGCAGCGCTGCTTTGTTTATTACTCAATGCATTGTTCTTTTCCAAAAACGCCAAAAATTTCCGGTCACCTTCTGTTTTCGGCTGGAACGGCTGGTATTTACCCGCCTGGTTGTAAGAGGTTCCGCTACTCAGTGCTCCTCCAATCCCTCCCAAATTATGACTACTACTATTCCCATTCATATTACTGTTTTTCAACGGGATCATCATTCTATTGTAATTATTCGTATCGGAATCCTCCTCATCTTCCATGCCCGTCGTATCGTCCTCATCATTATTTGCTTGCTGTTGAAGCAGATAGCCAGGTGGGTGTGGAATGTCGATGGTATTTGCCCGTTTCATTCTTTTCTTTCTCTCATTTTTACTCTTGTAACGAATGGCTCTTGAAAGAGACGCTGACGTTTGCTGGCCCTCATCATTGGAAAAATACGAGGGCCCTCCACTACCCATTTCCATTGCGAGCTGCGGTTGCTGTCCTCCTCGCAGATTCCCACCACCTAGCTGTAAATTCGTAGTGACACTTGTACCCGCTGAAGTTGTGGTGACGGTAGGCATTCTATTACTACCTCCGTCCATTAATGCCTGCGGTCCACTACCACCACCGCCAACTACCATGGTGGTGGTCGTACTCCCCTTTTGCCCGTTTTCGCTGGATGAGCCATTATTCGTGTTGAGCGTGATGGCAATCTGCAGTTGCGGAAATTCGGAGGAGCTCAGCTCCTTCAGGGATATTTGCACATTTTCTATTCTCTTTGGTGACTGCTGCTGCTGCTGCATAAATCCTCCCGAAGGAGTTGTTGTGTACGTGATTGTGTTCTGGCTGGAGGAAGTTAACGAGTCATTCAAACGGGAATTATTATTACTGCCACTGCTGATATTTACGACATTGCTCCCGCTATTTGAAAACGGCACAATGGCCATGGCAGCCACGGGACTATTATCGTAAGAGCTAACCATTGCCAACTTGCTTTTAGTGTCATCCTTTTGATTTGTTTCCGTGCCACTTTCCTCTGTGTACCCAGAATCAGCTCCAGACTGGAATAAAGAGGAATAGCCATTATTTTGTGGCTTGTTGGTACTGATATTGGGGCTTTGTGAGATCCCATCGTCTGTGGAAACTGGTTGTAGTGGCTGCTTTGGTGGGGAATACGGCTTAGGGAGCAGAATATCTTGTTTAATGGAAGGTGACCCCACACCAGCACCACCACCCCCGTAGTTTTGGTAAGATGACAAACTGTTTCGCCGTTTTCGTCGGTCTTCCTCCTCACTCATTTGCTTTTTGATAGCCGCCTGGTGAATGGCAATTTGCACAGTCTCCTGTGGGGTGAACAAAGACTTGCTGGGATCATCCGAAATGCTGCTGTTGTTGTTGCCATTGTTATTGTTACTGCCGCCGCCAGCGTCGGGGTTATTACTGTTACCAGTATTGTTGGATCGGTTACTATCCAAAGAGTAGGTTCTAAATGGTTTGATTTTCAAGTTGCCCACCACACCTCCGGGCATCGGAATACTGTCATCAATGCTGGCATAGGTCATGCGACGTTCCGGTGGAGGTTGATAACCTTCATAAAACTGTGTAGCATGTTTCACGAACGGAACAAAGGGTCGAGGCATGCTTGACAGTCGTTTTTCCACGTCTGACTGCCAATTTGTTGGTGTAGTGGAAGTTGTCCGTGTAGACACGCCACCAGATGAGGAGCCACCACTTGGCAGCACTTCCACTTGACGCTTATCTCGTCCACCATCATCCATACCAGCTCCGGTGCCACCAGCACAAGTGCCGATCATTCCCACGTCTTCTAGCGAGCAAGACAAGTCATGTGGGCCGAGGGGGAGAGAGCCAGAACTGGGTGAGAGTGGCAGATGGTGATGCTGCTGCGAAGCAGAAACAGGATTATTAGCGTAAGAAAAAGCCGGAACGGTGCCAACAAGAGTAGCATCACCCGCAGAACTCCTCTCGCTGATCTGATTATTAATGTTGCTCCTGAGAAAAACATCATCGTCGTCGTCCTCCTCGTTATTATGATCATCACCAGGGCCACTTCCCAAAGAGGACAAGTCTTGGGTGTTGGAGTACAGGGACGAGGAGGTGTACGGCTGTTGTTGATACTGGGACTGATGTTGCTGTTGTTGTTGTTGTTTGGAGTAGCCACTGCCACTACCACTTGAATGATGACGATGATCAAGACGAAAGCCAGTGGCCTCCTCGAAAAGCCTTCGTGCCTCCGCCAATTCCTCTTGGGTGACCCCCACGGTATGAGATCGAGGATGAGAGCGTCGTTTGGCCATTCTAATTTTCCAAGGAACTCCTTCCCCACCACCGCCGCTTTGGTTACTACTATTGTTACCACCACTGTTTTGTTCTGGCATGATTATAGCTGCGGTTGATGAAGGACTACTATCGGTCAAATTTTGGAGCTGGTCAGTGGACGAAGATAACAGCGAGATGTTGGTAGAGGAGACGCTGTTAATATGCTCGCTTGAGTCCCCACTGACCCACGGATTAGAGTTACTTCTCGATGGAGGAAACGGGCTAATAATGTCGTGTAGGGGATGCGAATGATGTAGGGGCGGCTGTGAAGCACAGCCAAGCATATTTGAAGAGTCTGGCTGGCCTACTGAGGGATTTACCTCGATGAAAACAGATTCTTTCTTCGAATCTTCCAAATGATCTACTTTCTCCCTGGACAAGACAATAGGTAGATTATTGGCTTCAGTAAATGAATTTTGCTTCTCACTGGGCAGCTGCTTTTTTTCTTGGGTCAAGCTTTTTCTCTGAATTTAGAGAAGATTTGAGTCGATCAATAAGCGCAATAAGCTCTTTCCCTTTGTTTGGGTCGGTGACAGCTACCGTCGAAGACAACACTGCTGCTGCTGCTGCTGCCGCAGCAGCTTCAACATTGGCACCACAGTCACTCCTGGTGCTACCCACCGGATTTGCTCCAAGGATTTGATTCGGATCTTTGACAAGCGAGGCACGCAACAGGGTCAAAACTTTGTCAACCTGTTGAATCAGATCAGAGTCCGTTCCAATAATGCCCACATTAGCATTCTTCTCTTGTCCTTCCGTCACCCTACCTTTGCCAGGGGTAGAACCGCTATTTTTATTACTATTATTATTACTCTTACTGCTTTGCGGCTTTTTCTCTTGTTCATCACCAATCAACCATATATTTTTCTGTGTGCTTCCCTGACCAGCCCCTGCCCACGCTCCAAAACTTCCACTGCCGCTCCCAGTACCTGCAATTGAACGCCGACGAAGTACCCACGATGCTCCAGATTCTTTTTCTTGAGAAACAGTTTTATTAACAGTCACACCTCCACAATCACCAACACCACCTTCACTGTAACCCGCCGCACCGCTTCTATTGTTTATGTTATTGCCACTCCTCCTCAGAGAATTTTTGAGTCCCTGCAGGAAACTAGAGAATTCAGTCGTAGTTGCTGTAGCACTAGTAGTAATAGTAGTTGTAGTAGCGCTCGTGTCGTGGTCGTCAAACAGACTCGTCGTAGATTCCAAGTCAACTGCTGCTATTGCCGTTGTCGACGGTTTTTGTGATGATGTTGGAGCATTTACCATTACCACGGTATCCTCTTCAATCTCGTCATCATCTTCATCGTCGAGCTCCTCGTCGTCAACGGCGCTAACACCACCACCGGATTCCGTGCCCGAGTCAAACAGGCATTCTTGCTGTGCTTGCTGCTCACCACGATGCTGTTGTTGCTCGCGGTAGCTATCCTCATCGCCAGTTATGATTGCAACATTGTCGTTATTACGGCGAGAATGAGCCGGTGTTGTATTAGCACCGTTTTCACCGTTCCCGTTGTTGTTAGTAGTTTCATCGGTGTTTGCAGACGAGATGGATGATACTGTTGCTGCGTGTTGTTCCTTGGACGAAGTGGTGGTTGCACTGTTGCCAATACTACTACTCTGACTGCCCCTCTTATTACCCAAGAACACGCTTTTATTATGATGCTGTGGAGAGGGCTGTTCTGCCGCCGCCGATGAATTATAATTATTGCTAACAATGTAAGATGAATTATTACCATTCAGATGATGATGCAAAAAGGGCGAGCTATTCTGTGGCAAAGTACCACTGCCCGCCACTGATTTTGATAAATTATTATGACTATTATTGCTATTACTATGCCCACTGGATGATAAAGCTGTTGAACAAGCTGTGCCACCACCACCACCACCACCACCAATTATCTTACAATTACTATTCCCCGCAGAACTACTAGAATTGCCCCCGCAACTCTCACCAACACCACGGGCTACTAGTGTGGAAGCAGAAGATGCAGAATATAATGTGGAAGCAGAGGGAGAAGATGCAGAAGAAGAAGATGTGATACTATCCAAAGAGCTTTGTAGCTGACCTAATATCAAGGGCATCAACTCACCCGTCACATCCGCTGATGAGGCGGCCAATGATCCACCGGATGTGGTGCTGCTGACTTGTTCGAGATTTTTGGCCGAGGTCTCAGAGGCAGTTGAGGCGTCCTGGGTCAACTGCGTTGAGCTTTCCTCTGTGATTTCCACGGAGCCGGAGCCACCTTTGGTAACAGAAATAACAAAGCAATTAACATTTCAATACGTGAAAATTATTTGACAATTTTCTTTCATTTTTTGCAATGTGATTTTCCGGAATTACCCAGAGAATGAGGTCAGCGTATATTGTTGGGAAAAATATCATTCATATATACATCGAATACGTAAATACAGAAATAGGCACAGAGAGAGTGAGATACGACATACCGGCGCCATACAATTACCACGCAATTCATAAAACCACCTGAATCATTACGTGCTACCTGGCAGGTGTGCATTTTTCGATTCATTCGGAAAAATTTAAGACGAACAGGCAATTCAATAATTTCGTCACCCTTAACCTCGTATTCGGTCCCTCTTGTCTATTTCTCAGAGATGTTGTGACACTCTGTAGTGTAGACATTGAACTTGACAATGATATCATTGGTTGGATGTCATATCTTCGTTGTAAATAACACCATCAAGTATCCCCAATTTATCACCATTTTCATTTGCTTACATGCAAATAATACTGTTTGACTTTGACTGCGTGTGTGTACGTATTTATGACCCTGTATTTATTTTCTTGGCCAACCCCATCATCAATATTATTATCATTTCACCATGTCATATCGTCACAGGAAAATCCCTCACATAAGCCTTCTCTTTATTATAAGCGATGATTATTACTGTGAAGCTGTCTTCACACAAAAAAAGTTTATTTTTTCGCCACCTTTTTTATGAATGTTTGTGTTTATTTGAAACGTTTTTGCCAGTGTGTGGTAGTACTTGCCAACTTTACCCCTTTTCTCACACATCCGAAACGCAAATTATGGTTCTTTAAGTATGTTTTGCACAAAGATGAAACCAATACTTAATAATAAATAGGAAAAATGAGTTAAAAAACGACGTCAAATAAATAAACAAGAAAGCTGTTAATATATATGAGGCAAATGAAATCCGATGACAGGTCTACTCTAAATTGAGTAATTAGTAAAATAATTTGAGTAAAAGAGAAAAAGGAAAGAATAAAATGAAAATGCGTAGTTATGAAGTTCTCCTGTTTTCTCCAACGTTGTTGTGCCTTTATTTGTTCACAACAATAAATCTATTCAACAGAATTAGTTTTAAGCGTGCTTCCATGACGCACAACAAATTTCCTGAAGAAAATGCGCATTCCCATGTAGGTGTAGCGAATTAAAACATAAATGAAACAAAGGCAAAAAAGCCAGAGGAGAGATGCAACACAACAGGAAATTAAACGTAGTACTCTTTTTCAGCCAGCTTAGTTCTCTTTTGTTCTTTTTTTCCCTCTCTTCTCTTTGGCTGCCTCCTAGTAATTTTTCCCTCTCACTGCTCCTCAACAATTTTGTTGTTCATTAGTCATGGCAAATTACACGTTCACACAATTCACTATTCTGCTATTCTGCTCCTTCATGACGATTACATTTAAGTATCACTATTATCGTGGCGTCACTGGTATTGATTCGCTAACACACATTTTTGTACATTTTTAGATGCAAAAAATTTGCTAACTAGTTTGTAAAAGAAAATAGGTAGCGCAGATATTTAGCTTTTGCATTTTCAAAACTGATTTGAAGTACATTACAAGATGCTGAGAAATTAACTTTAGAAAGAATCCTAAAATGTCAGAATGCTTCAAATTTCAGACAAAAATAAACTGCAATCTTTTAAATATGTCACAAGTGATAATAGGCTTGGGGGAGGTGTTTGAAATGTAATCATGTTTCCTGGGGACAAGTGTGGGTGAACATAACAAAACCTTATGATTCGTCTCTCAACGGCCAATTTTTCATAAATTGCAGTTGTTCAAGAAAAAAAAGTGTTAACGGCCGGACAGCGACACAGACTCAAATGACAAAGGAATAATACACTATTTCAAAAATGTATTTTTACTTACCACGGAAAGTGCGCGTCCTCTGATGAGAACTAGTAGCGCTGCTGCTATCGTCAAGTTCCTCTATTTGACAATTACCCAGCTGCAAAAATTAATAAAACAAAAGAAAAATAATAATAAGAATGCAGTCAATTAGATTAAGCCATTTTCACGTAAAAGTTATTTATCACTGCAGTTGCATTCAAACACATACGAATATAAGTACACATAATATCTTTCATACATCATCATTACCATCCTACATGGTTATTAGTGATATATGGTATCCATGCTATGCATTACAAAAAACATCAGTCGTTAAAAAAACTACATGGCAGCTATTAAACACCCATTTGTACTTTTATACATTTTTACATTTGGTACAACTGTTGAAAGATGTGTGTCTGTAGCCTGGAGATCTCAAAATATAAAGAATCCTATATACACTGCATTTTCATCCTTCCTAAAATACTCTGAATTAAAAACAAAATAGAAAGCAGTAAAAATGTTCCTTTCATTATTTTCACAACTCATCCCTATCTTTACATCACCTAGGTATGTATTACGTTGAACAGAGTTTACACGATTCCACGAGGTATAGACGCGAGTCCACGTAAATATACACAATTTAGCCAACGTGTAACAATGTTTTCGTCCTGCCAAAAAATGGCTGAATTGAAACTTCCCCCTCCCCTTCTACTCTCTTGTGGCTCTCAAAAATCATTCCAATGATCAGAAAAGAAGAGCATGCCAATAGTAAATAGTAAATAACGTACAAAAACAAACATGTAAAAAACGCACACTACTTATGAAGACTCCGACATCGACATCCACACCACAATACTTGCATATATTAAAAGGAGAGCGTGTAAAAATAAAAATAATGTGCGTCAAGCTTTTTTTAAGTACAACTGTAAAAAAATATCTAGTTCCGATATGCACTGTATACAAAAGCTGGCCAAAAAATGGGCCTACCAAAACTACTAATAGATACTAGATACATAGGCACACGGATATTCTAGACGAATCACATAATAATTATGATAATACGTTGTTGTTGTGAATAAAGTGACAAAAATGATGCCAGGAAATGGTGTATACATGCATCTTTTTTATATGACGGCTAGGTATACATATGCGTATCTTCTTTCTCCTTCAAACACACGGCATCGAGAGAGATAAAGAGACAGAGAAAGGCACAGACAGATAAAAGTTTTTTAAAGGTGTTACACAACATGTCAGTTGAGTGTTTGTTTAAAAAGGAGGCTGTTAAAACACTTTCCTACTACACAACTACAGGACCGATGGCGAACTTGACGACAGAAGAGGAACTTTACTTAAAAATACTAATTTTATTGCGAGAAAAGTACTATCACCATTGAGTTTCCTCTGTGATCATCATCATCATCGTCACTATCACTCAAGACTAAAGCGATGCTTTTTTTCAGGTTGACGTATATCGCCTTCTTGGTATAAAGTAAAATATAAAAAACAACAACCAAATGAATTAGTGGAATGTACAAGTACAGTTGATTTTCTACGGTTTTCAATTAGTAGGTTAGATAGATATACAATCAGCGTGTAAGGTAAAGGGCTATAAAATTTGCTTGGACGGGTGTGTAATGTTAATTATTTCATTTCATATTATAAAAAATACAGCGTATATAATTAAATGTGTTTTGATATATTTATGTAGATGTTTTTTTTCTCTTGCTCTGCTCGTCCGTGAGCGTTTACTGCGTACTACTTAACCGAGCGTGTCCTTTCACAATAAAATATATTTCAAGTAGGTAGATATATATTTCGACAAGCTGCTTACATCACCTTTTCACATCACCAGCATATATTTATATTTTTTTTAGCCAGAGAGTACACCACCGCGCCACCACCAGAGGAAACGAAGAGAAGAAAATAAATTAGTTTAAATGGCAATAAAAATGGATGATTATGATGACGAAAATTGCAAGCTTCTTTTCTCAACGGAGATAAGAAGAGAGTAATTTTTGTTGCTGTTATTATTATATTTTGTCGCAGTTTTTGTATGATTTTCCGTTGTTTTCGTTGCTGCGCTGCTGCCGTTGTTGTTACCGTCTAGAATAGTTTACTAGCAACCACCAAGGAAAAAAATTGTCGTTGTGGAGGGAAATTTCACCGAGAGGACAGAGTTTTTTTTTGGTGAGGAGAAACGCAAAACGCCACCGGAGAGAAAATGCAACAACTCACTGAAGAGAATAGAAAGGGAGTGAGTTACTAAAGCATTTTACGTCAAACGAAAAGGGCCAATAATAATGGGAAATAAATGAACAACAACCGTGTCTCTCTTTCCGCGTGGTTGTGTGTATGTGTCGAGTATCAGTATGGAGGTTGAAGACAAAAGAGAGAAAACAGCATGTGTATTATCATATATATAAAAAACAGTCGTCGTTGTCGTCGTAGCGATAATAGTGATAAGAGTAGAAAAGATGTAGTAGTTTTAAAAGAAAAGGAAACGACTCACTGACTGACACGGGTTTTCGCCGAAAACAAAACAATAAAAAGGCAAAAAAAGACAGAAGGAAATGTCCTAAATATAGTTATTAGTGCCTACATGAACACACACACGACACTAAAGTCATCCTCGTCTTCTTCGTCGTGTATGTGTCGTGGCAAAGCGGTGTTGGTGGAGAGCAGAGTATTTAAAAGGCAGATAGGCAAAAAAAATCATACAGGCATAAAAAGGAATAAGGACGGATCATGATGATGGATCTGGATCATCATCATCAACAGCAAGAACATCAACCACATTATCATGGATATGCAGAACAGATGTGCAAGAAAGGTTACATAGGATGACGACGATAAGGAGGATAATGAGGAAAATACTATGAATCGGGGGATATGTCTCTAACAATTCGGTCGGTCGTGTCGGTAGAGAGAAAGAGAGATCAAAACAGAGAGAGAGACGGAATAATAATACGATGATAATATATGTATGCATGACTGTTGTAGAAAAATTGTATCTTTCTCTCTAATTTATTTTAATGCGAGAGAGAGAAAAAAATAGTCATGCTGCGGATGCTGCGCTCGTTCTGTGATGTTCGATGTTGTTTCGTATGAAGACAGTAGTTGTAGCGGAGCAGATGATAAAACAGCGGTATGGCGGGGTATTATTATTATTATTATTATTATTAGTGGAGGAACTCTAAAGAGTGTTTATAGAGCAGAGAGAGAGAGAGAGTGGAGTGACGACAACGACGGAAGGTTTATTTTTCGGTTGTGGGGATTTGAAATATACATAAAACAATTCAAAAGTGTAGATAACCAGATTTTTACACTGCATTTTGCTGGTCGAAGGTAGCTATGAAAAAAATACAAGCTTGGAAAAATAATCTCGGGCGGGATGTGTGTGTGTGTGTGTGTTTATTTGAGGAAATTGCATGTAACGGACAACCTATAGAGAATGCATGTAGGTAATTGATGCATAGGAGCAACAGCTGCTAAAACACACACATATATACATAGACAAAATTGGTTCAGATGTTGTAAATTTTCAGTCTTATCATCATCATTCTTATCAGGATCAACATCATATATTTATTATTGAAACGGGAGAGAAATAAAATGTGTTTTACGTGCTGTTGTTGCTTCTCAGTGAGATGAGTTATAAATCTCTAAAGAAATGTAATGTTTTTTACAAAACCCTCATGGAATCAATACGGCTGCGAAAAGTGTTTGGAAATGATGACTGGGTTGGTAATGGTAATGGATACTAGAGAATTGCAAAGGAATGACCAATCCATTTCCCACTAAATGTTTCCAACTGCGCAAAAGAGGAGATTACAAGATGAAAAAGAGTTTTTATGGCCGTGTACTTCTGATGCTGGGGTCTTCTTGTAAACTCCCCAAATCCGTTTTTATTATTTTTCTCTTTTTCTCTCTGGTTGTGATGGATGTCAACCAGCAGCAGGGCAAAATAAATGGCATGAAAAAACGCCAGCAGCAGAACTAATTCATGCAGAGACAACACAGGACAGGGAAAAGGACGTTATTATTGGCAACCACCAGCATAATATTATGTTTACCTACCTCTTATACTAGACAGGCTTTTAAAAAATCTAATCTCTTTCCTGTGCACTGTGGATATATCCCTTTGACAAAGTAAATACACTCGCCACAAAGTGGGTACTGAACCGCCTCATCACCGCCAAAAACACAATTCTTGCTTTAACGCTTTTGTCGCGCTTCATTTATCTTTTCATTAAACGGGACAACTCCAAGGACACAAGACTGCGTCGCACTTGCTGTCATCCGATGAATTTTAAATCAGGTTACATAAAATCCGTACTATATTTTTTTAGGTAACGGACGTTACACGTAAATGTACTTACGAAGTAGGCAAACTATTCATTACGTCCTCAAAATCGAACAAAAAAATTTATCTTCGTTTTAAATTTATTTTAAAAAAACATTTTCACACCAGTCTACATTGAAAATCAATTGTGACATTTCTGAAACGAAAATATAGTGAAACGGGAGAGGGGTCACGTAATAATTGAATGACCCCAAAAAGGTTCAACTTGCTAGCGTCACCTATCTACACATTATCCTTCAAAAAATCACCGTTCAAATAGGCGCTACGATATTACGCTATTATTATTTTTCTTGGTCATTATTAACCCGACTACCTACCACAAACCCGTGCAATGCCATTACGCTACTGCTAAAATTAACCCTTTCCTTGAAAAAATCCTTCATCATCTCACGTTTGTTTTATTTCGTCAGCTTCTATTTTAATGTACCAAAATTTAGCGTCATCTCTTCTGTTATTATTATTATCTTTTTTCCATTTCCATTCTATTGCCTTTTTCTATCTCCATGTTAATTACACAGACATAATTACCATTTCTCATCTTCTTATTCACTCTTTCAATAGTTTGCTTTTGAATAAAGGGACAGAGTTTAGAATGAAAAGAGATTTTCCCTGTGGCTTGGTAGTGGTACGACATATTTACCACGATTAGAATATATGTGCTATGATTTTTCATCAAATGTCGAGTGAGTAGGCGGACGTGAACAATGCCATCCATCCATGTTTCTTTCCATCTCTCTCTCTCTCTCTTTCTACATAAACTGCCTCGTTCCCTGTATAATTTAAAAGAAAGAGAGAAGAAGAAACAAGCAAACAAATAGAGAGAGAAAGAGTATCAAAGCGAATGCATAAAAGAATGTGAAAAAAATCAGAGACGAGCTGACGTGCTTGTGTCTTCTAGGAACCGTACTCCCTCTGTCTCCGAACTGTGAATATAGATATCTACGACTATAACATAGATAATAGATACTTGTATTTATTTATGCTGCTACTTCTAAAAACTGAAGAGAGAGAGAGAAACCTACACAATTTTCTACAATTTTCCCGTTTCTCGTCGACATGGGCATTAGGAATAAGTCAAGGAAACCGATTAAACTACTTTTTGTGCTAGTGCACACAAAACACACACTCTCACAAGAGAAGCAGCAAGTATTTTGTTTAATAATAATAACATGCTTTATTGTTTTGCCATTTCCGTTCTGAGATTGAGAATTGAGAAAACTCCGCTCGACGACGAGTCTTTCGGGTGGATACATAATATCCTCTGACCTGATGTATTTGCTAATGGAGAACTATGTGCCTACGTAACAACGGAGAAAACTGAGAGAGCGAGATGGAGAGATGGAGAGAGAGAGAGGGAAAAGTCATCTAACCAGAATGATGGCAATATATGTATATAAAATTAAAATGGAAAAGTATACAACATGATGACGGTTAGCGTTTAGCAGGAAAATGTACCACTTACTCAATGCTCATCATCAAAATAGCATAATCATCATATGTTGCGTATGGTTATTCTTTTCTATTCTCGCTACTTGTTTTTTGCTGAACTCTATCTCTGCTCAACAACTCGAACATTGGTAATGTAAACCTTTCTTACACACGCACACACACAGCAAGAGTGAGAGAGATAGAGAGAGAGAGAGAGAGAGAGAGGGACGTGCTCAATTTCCCAAAAAATTCAAAGAAGCCTGAGAGACTATCACCAAAGTGAAGAGAGAAAAAAATGAGAAGAGAGAGAGAGAGAGAGAGAGAGAGAGACAGCAAGATGGAATATTTATGCCAGACATTTGGTTCAGCAGAAATTTTAAGTTGAAGCATGCCAAAAAATGGGAAAGAGCCAAAAGGACGACGACTAGAAAATAGGAGAAGAAGGCAGTACTTTTTTCGTTTCGTTTTCTTCAAGTCTTCATCAACCTGGACTTGTTTGGTAATGTTTGAGAACGAAAAAAAATATCATCATCACATATCACCAACCCAGAGAGTGTATTATTCTCAAGAAGAAACGCACCACACGACACAGTTTAATTCCACAGAGGGGATTGACTGGCCGTTTCTAATAAAAGTTTTACCTAGATGCTAGTAGTGTGCTGTAGGAAAATTTACTATAAAAATCTTTGAACTTTACGTGTATTATCATATTTATAATAGCGTTACCTGACTGAATCTATCTGTTTGTCCGGCTATCTTCTCTGGCTCCTTACCACCAATTCCCCTAAAATTTGGCATATACATTC